>PVJN01040428.1:0-19274 GCA_004026805.1 Lasiurus borealis | reverse complement strand
ATTAAATGAGAAAGTATACAGAAAACACAGAAGACAGGGCATGAATATATTAAGTATCAAATGAAGGTTCATCTACACCCTTCTTCCCCATGTCTGCATGTAAAGTCTACCAAGGCTTTTAACTTTTTCTCCTATGTAATTTAATTCAGGTGACCTGATTTGATATTCGCTCGCTTATATGTTCACTACTAGGAAAAGAATGTAACTGAGGCTGAGGGTAAAGCAAATCACAAGACTGACCTTCTTACCAGAACTGGAATTGGTTCTGAAGTTCTACCAGAAAGATCCAACAGAAGGAATTCTTAGGTCACCTGGGATAAGGGGAGTCTCTGATTGAGAATGTCTTTCAAAAGATTAGGCAGAAACATTGGAAGCTTAAAAACTTTCCTTGGTTACACCTAAGATCCCTTAACTAAGAGAAGGGAGTAACCCAGAATGATTTTTCTTTGTTCTCTCTCAAGGTTTTCATGAGGACATTTTATCCTAAGAGTGGTGATATGCCCCAGCTTCCTCTTCATCATTCCCATCTTCATCCCAATACTTGCTATTACCCATTCCTCATCATTTTCATCTCAACTCCTGCTGTCATCCATTCCCGTTCCTGTCCCCATCTTCACTCCTTGTCATTCATTCTCTTCACTGCATCATGAAGATCACCACCAAATATCCCATCTGTATCACAAAATATCTCATCATTGGTTTGGTAGATGTAACCGGATTTGGTTGTCCTTTCTTTTATTCATCGGTGCATAAATAAGTTTGCTGTGCTCTTTAAATTTCTAGGATAGTCCCTATTTGGTAGTTCTATGATGCATGCTTCCTTACCTCATGTGTTTTAATGCCTCTGAACTTACAATGTCCCCTAAAAAATGTCAAAAGATGAGTTATGACTGTCTTGTCATTGCCTGAGCACTTTCTTAGAATAGGTCATGGGACTTCCATAAATGGGGAGATTCTGGGGTGACTGGTTCCTCTGCCTTGGAGAATTACTACTCAGATAAATAATATCTAACTAAAGCAATGACTGACTTTCCAGTTCGGCTGTCCAAGCTCCTTTAATATGGAATTCCATGAAAGGAAAAGCAAAAAATTGACTTTAGCCAAATAGAAAGTACTGACAAAAACCTGATATTATTCAATATGCTTCAGATGATAATGTCACTCATAAAGTGCCTAAACAGCCAGGACTGGGGCCTAGAATTAGGGGAAGCAGTATGTCACCATGATGCTTTGCATGATTGTTGGTGGCCAGGAAGATTCATTCAAGAGACCATTTAGGCACTGAATGTGATTATTAATTATCTTTTTACTATGGATTGGCATTTTTTTGTTGTTAATCCTCACCTGAGGATATTTTTTCATTAATTTTTAGAGAGAGTGGAAGGGAGGGAGAAACATCAGTATGAGAGAGACACTTCGATTAGTTGTCTCCTGCATACATCCTGACCCGGACTAGGGATTGAGTCTGTAACTAAGGTTTGTGCCTCAACTGTAATTAAACCCAGGACCCTTCAGTCCACAAGTGAATGCTTTATACACTGAGCCAAACTGGCTAGGGTTGGGTTGGTTATTTTTCATTTAATTTTATAAATGTCTACTGCTGATCTCTTGGATATTTATAGATTTATATATATTTGTTTTGTATCTTGTTATCTAACAAATTCTATTAGTTTTTCAAATTCTTCTATTACTTATTTTATTAGAAGCCTGTTGCACAAAAGATTCCTTCCCCTGGCTTCTCTCCTGGCTGCCCAGGAACCTGCAGTCTTTGCTCCTGGCTGGAGCACTACTCCTGTAGATCCCTCTGCCCCCAACTTGCCCTTCATGGCAAATGTCCCACCCTGCCTGGCCGCTCCATGCCTGCATATGCAAATTAACCCACCATCTTTGTTGGGTTAATTTGAATACTCACTCCTGGTTGGCTGGTGGGTGTTGCAGAGGTATGGTCAATTTGCATATCTCTCTTTTATTAGTGTAGATGTGTTCCAAATTTACAACAATAATGTTAGCAAATACCTATATTGATCCCTATTGTCAATAGTTAAATACTTATTTCTGTTTCTTGGCTTAGTGTATTGGCTAGAATTTCCATTGGTATCAGTATATTTATATTTCCTAATATTTATTGAATTAATTTTTGTCATTATAATATTGTAATTTTTCTAGGAAATTACCTGCATAATTTTTACAAGACCATCAATATATAGTTGTGTAGCATTTTCTCTATTAATTAAAAAATATTCTTTGTATTTACTCTCAAATCCCCCTTTTCATACTTAAATTTATCTAACACACATGTTATACTTTTATGAGTACCAGGATATCATTAAGAAAAATTCTACATGTTGAGGGATCTGAGTTTCCATTTGATTGGATCTAGGCATCAGTCTTATTTATTTATTTATTTATTTATTTTTGTTTTGTTTTGTTTTTGTTAATCCTCATCTGAGGATATTTTTTTCCATTGATTTTTTTAGAGAGAGTGAAAGAGCAGGGGAGAGAGATAGAGAGAAAAACATTGATGTGAGAGAGATACATTGATTGCTTGCCTACTACACGTACCCCCATTGGGGATAGGAATTGAACCTGCAACCCAGGTACACGCCCTTGACTGGGACCCAAACCCTCAACCCTCCAGTGGGCAGACTGATGATTTAACCACTGAGCAAGACTGGTCAGTGCTATCCTCTTTATTTCTTTTTTAAAGAATATATTTAAAATATACTTTTTAAAATATAAATTAATATTTTTATTGATTTCAGAGATAGAGAGAGAGAGAGAGAGAGAGAGAGAGAGAAACATCAATGATGAGAGAGAATTATCCATTGTCTGCCTCCTGCATGTCCCACACTGGTGATCAAGCCCGCAACCTGGGCATGTGCCCTGACCAGGAATTGAACTGTAACCTCCTGGTTCACAAGTCGACACTCAACCACTGAGCCACACTGGCTGGGTTTTCCTTATTTCTTCATGCTAAAATCAGAAAGGTAGAATCTGAAGTCCTATTAATTTTCATGGGAATAACCTTGTGAATATTTTGGAGTACAAAATGCCAGTCCTTTTTGTATGCATATACAATATCTGTAAATGCAATTTCATTTTTACACAGTTGGGATCATGTATTGTTTTGCAAACCTGTTTTCTTTCAGTATGTTCTTTAATGCCTTCCTAACATTCTGCAATATGAATGAACCATATGCTATTTACTCACTTTCCTGTTGTTTTATAGTCAGGTTGATCCATTTGTTTGCTATCATAAGTAATTTTATAATGAACATTTTTGTAAATATTTGTTCACATTTCCAATTATTTCTTTAGGATGAAATCCTTAAGTATGAATAATTTCAGCATCCTTGATACATATTGCCAAATTACCCTTTAGGAATTTGAACTAATTTATACTCCCACCTGCAGTGTATGTCTGCCTAACCTGCTCAACTGTCACCAATATTGAGTTTTCTTTAATCTTCGCAAATGCAATAGATTACAAATAAAATCACATTGCTGTCTTAATTTGCATTTCTTTGATTGTGAGTAGGCTGAAACTTTTAAAACTCTTTTATTTGCCATTTATAGTTCTTCTTATGTGAACTTTGTCCTTGGACTGTGTTTCCCCCATGTCAACATTTATCTTCTTATTGCTTTGAAGGATAATCCAACCCTTAAGAAAACCTTAATGATAATAATAACTCTTTGTCAGAAATATTTTTCTTAATTTGTCATTAATTTTTTAATTTCTATCAATTTGGGCCTATCAATTTTTTTGAGACTTATTTCTTCGGGTTTATTCTTAATGAATTTAGACAAATATCAACTTCCATTATCTCCTGCAGATGCAATAAGGCTTTTTGATGGGTTTGGCACAGAGTTCCTTACTTAATTTCAATGGAAAAATAGGCCTCCTTCTTCAATTGAGACCACAGTTTTGGGAAGGAAGAAAATACAGCAACCATGGCAAATGGTTTACAATGCAGCACAATCAATCATCTGGCTTAGCCTGGTAGTCTTGGGGTGGCATGAGTCACAGTCATAACTTTCTCAGCCCTGTCCTTCTGAGCTTATAGTTTCCTCCTTAGATGTCAATCTTTAATCTATTGAAGATTGAGTTCAGTGTATATTTGAGATCAAGCTGTAATAATATATATACCAAACACTTATCATTGGCTTTACATATAGATAACTATGTAAAACACATGTGTGTAACATAACTAATATAACATACATAACATAACATAACATAACATAACTATATGTGTTACTGCCTTTAAATCTTTTTATAAAAACATGTTTTTAGCTTCTCCCCTGGCTCAGTGACCATGGATATTGGTGGTCCTGCAGGGAAGAGCACATCCCTGCAACCACGTGGGTAAGGCCATGTGGGTTTCCACACTTGGACTAGTGGACTTTAATTAGCTTGGATGCTGAACTACTCCCAACTGTAACATGGAAAGGAAGCTCTGGATACTGGCCTGCTCCTAGGACCCCAACTTCTCCTTTTTCAGGACTGGCTTCTCTCAATAAACTTTGGTTCCATTAATCAATTTTTGCAAGACAAGAACTCGGACTCAAAACACCCACATTTTTTTAATCTCAGATCTGAGATTCCATTGCCCTAGGCGGGGTATTGGTGAAGAAATTGCTTTGGGCCCAGAGAGAAACCAAGATGGCAGCATAGGTAAACACCTAAACTGTTGCCTCGCACAATATCAAAACTACAACTAACAGACAAATGAACACCATCCAGAACCACAGGAGAGCTGACTGAGTGGAAATTCTACAACTAGAAGGGAAGAGGAAAGCACATTGAGAATCAGAGGAGTTGCAAAAGGCTGAGGTACAGAGACATGCGAATTCATGGAGAGGATGGGCAGCTGAATGTATGGGTGGCTGAATGGGCATCTGGCTTTCTAACGTGGGAAGGAGACTGAAGCTCCTGACTGTGCTGAACACCAGTTCTGGGTGAGTTTCTGGGAACCCAGATTCATTTGGGGAGAAACTGGACTGTCAAGAAAAGAGAAAGCACATTGAGGCTCAGGGAATTTGTGGAGGCAGAGGTCCAGAGGCACGAGCATGCAGAGAGGACTGACTACTGAATGCACAGGTGGCTGAGTGTGTGGCTGGCTTTCTAAAGCAGGAGAAAGAGAGATGGAAGCTCCAGACTGTGCTGACCTCCAGTTCCAGGTGAGATACTGGGAACCTAGACTCATTCAGGGAGAAACTGGACTGTCTGGCAGTGAGTGAAACTAGAGGGCAACTCTCTCTCAGAGATGTTTACAGTGATTACTGAGGCACACTGAGACCCAGTGGCCTCATAGGGGAGGCCTAACAGCAAGCCAAGGCTGTCTACCCCACCCTGAGACTCCTCCCCATCCAAGCTGAGCACAGAGGCTTTTGTAATTTTGCAAGTCTTGTCTGAGAAGGGTGTCTCGAGCACAGAAGTTCTCCTAGCGTAGACATAGCTGATCCTCACAGCCAATTGGCCTGGAGGTCAATTCCTCCCAGTGATACCAACAACAATAAAGACTTAACTATAACAGGGCTGTACATACAGTTCACAAAGGAGTGCACCAAGAGTCTCCACCTCAGGTAACTGGGGAGGCTGAGCCACTGGACCATATAGGAGACCTAGCACACAAAGCTACTCTACTAACTCAGGGAAGCAGCAAAAATGCAGAGACAAAGAAACAGATCACAAAAGAAAGAAATGGAGGAAAGCAAACAGCTGGATATGGAGTTCAAAACCACGGTTATAAGGTTTTTTAAGAATTTCCTAGAAAAGGCCGATAAATTTAGCAAGACCCTGGAGGATATGAAAAAGGGCCAACTAGAAATTAAACATACACTAATTGAAATAAAAAAATATTGTACAGAGTCCTAACAGAAGACTAGAGAACACAAGAATCAAGTCAAAGATTTGAAATACAAAGAAGAAAAAAAAATCAGAAAAACAAAAAGAAAAAAGAATCACAAAATTTGAAGATAGTGTAAGGAGCTTCTGGGACAACTCCAAGCATACCAACATCAGAATTAGGGAGGTGCCAGAAGAAGAGAGAGAGCAGATACTGAAAACCTATTTGAAGAAATAATGACTGAAAGCTATCCCCGCCTGGTGAAAGACATAGACTTATAAGTCCAGGAAGTGCACAGAACCCCAAACAAAAGAAATCCAAAGAGGAGCACACCAAGACACATCATAATTAAAATGCCAAGAGCAAAAGACAAAGAGAGAATATTAAAAGAAGCAAGAGAAAAACAGTTAATTACCTACAAGGAAGCACCCATATGATTGTCAGCTGATTTCTCAACAGAAATTATGCAGGCCAGGTGGGAGTGGAAAGAAATATTCAAAGTGATGAACAGCAAGAACCTATAACCAAGATTACTCTACCCGGCAAAGCTATCATTCAGAATTGAAGGTTCCATAAAGAGTTTCACAATAAAAGAAAGCTAAAGGAGTTCATCAACACCAAACCAGTATTATATGAAATGCTGAAAGGTATTCTTTAAGAAGAGGACAAAGAAGAAAAAGTAAAGATAAACATTACGAACAACAAATACATATCTATCAACAAGTGAATCTAAAAATCAAGCAAATTAAATATCTGATGAACAGAATAAACGTGAATATAATAGAATCAGGGGCATAGTAAGGGAGCGGACTGACATACTATGGGGGTGGGGAAGAGACTGGACAAAAATCGTACACTTATGGATGAGGACAGTGTAGGAGAGTAAGGGCAGAGGGGGGATGAGAACTGGGTGGAGGAGAGGTATGGGGGGGAAAAGAGGAACAATTGTAATAATCTCAACAATAAAGATTAATTAAATAAAAAATATATTTTTATTGATTTCAGAGTGAGAAAGGGAGAGGGAGAGAAAGATAGAAACATCAATGAGAGAGAATCATTGATTGGCTGCCTCCTGAATACCCCCTACTGGGGACTGAGCCAGCAACCCAGGCATGAACCCTGACTGGAAATTGAACTGTGACTTCCTGGTTTGTGGTCTACACTCAACCACTGAGCTATACTGACCAGGCTCCTTTAAGTCTTATAGCACCCTAGTGAGGTAGACATTGACATAATTTATAGAATAAGAAACTGAAGCTCATAGGGCAAGGCAATTTACTCAAGAACCCTGCCTTTGGGATTGATCCAGTATGTTTGTGCCTACGCTACTGTATTGGGAGCAGAAAGAATCTGGGATGCTCCAAACCCTCATCACCTGATTGTAGGAAGGTCAGTGTCTTCTATGCTCCTGTTTCCCAAATGGCTTTTGGGGGATTTCTAGAGAACTTTCACAGGTTCATAAATCAGTCCTTTAGCCATTTTTTTCTTTAGCAGCCAAACTGGGATGATTAAGCCACATCCTGGCTTTAGAGTATCTTGTCCTGTCTCTCTGAGGGTGCCACCAGCCATGGCATCTGCAAATGTAGCTGTTTTACACAGACTCTTAACACTGGGTTCTTTCATTAAGCCCTCATGCTATTGTCACTCTTGTAGAGTGAGGAGAAGGATGTTCCTGTACATGTGAGCTCCAGCTAGATGCTTTGGTTAGTTGCACCTGGACTTGGCAATTGATGGTTCTGTTGGAGCCATCAGTTCTTAATGGCTTTGGGGTGATTTTCCTCTATCTTCCCAGGTAATAGTGGTTCCAAGAGGTTAAAGGGACAAAGAACACTTACTCACCCTGAAGTATGTTCTCTCAATGAGTATCTAATCACAAAACTGCCTGGGCACCAACTATATTTCATAGTTCTTAGATTTAGAACCTTTTCAGTAGTGTTCTCCTATCTTCCCTCCTCTCTCTCTCTCTCTCTCTCTCTCTCTCTCTCTCTCTCTCTCTCACACACACACACACACACACACACACACACACACAACTTGCTTCCCATCCAAGTTGCTCATACATTGCAAACAACAATTAAGATTTCAGGTTGTAAACAAAAGAAATCAACTTTGGCTAATTTTAGGCAAAAAGAAATCTTCTGGAAGGCTACTTGGGACCTCAGGATTGTTAGAGACTGAGGGACCAGGCTCTGTAAGAGATCTGTAGATATTTAATCCAGAAGCCAGCCACTGTCTTATAGCAAATTGGGTCTGGTCAGAGGTCTCTACACTCTATTGCTATGAGCAGACTCTAGACATTTCCTTAAAGTCTTCAAAAAAAGGCATCAGTCTTCTAACCTTAGTCCCTAGCCTGCCCTGACTTACAGTGGCTTCCCCAATGAGAAGTAGCCACCTCTCATACCCTTCCCAACAAAAAATGCCCACAACAGGAAGAGACAATTCTCTAAAAGGAAACTAGAAAGAGGTCATGAACACTGGGCAGGTCTTGCACTGGTCACAAGAAGAGCTGGAAACAGCCTCAGTCATCCACATGAAACCAAATTTTCTCCAACACTATACCTTCAAAGTTGCATTGGCCTCCTTACTCTAGGGTCTCTCTTCTTTCTTAGCATTTGCTTTCCAACTCATGGTTCCTCCTTGCCATGTGGTTTTAACCCATTCACTCTGGCTCATTGTACATGCTTTTATACCATTGAATCTCAAGGAGGGATAGAGTCTTGGGTCTTATTTTATTGGAGGGTAGGGTCATAGCTCCTGTCCTCCTAAGACAAAAACTTGGTTGTAGTCTCTTTTATTTATCTGAAAGGTGATCACAGAAAGCATAAGCGAGGAAGTAGGGAAAGCAGGAGAGGAAAGAAAGAAAATTAACTAAATGGCATCTACTGAGTATAAGGTTATAGCCATGGGCAACTCAAGCTCAATCCTGCTGGCAACTGTGTGGTGAGCACCTTAAAATCTTCCCACTGGAAAGGGGGAGGCTGACTTCCCCATTCACTTCTACATCCCCTGGGTTGGAGGTGGCATTTGTATTTACAGGAGGTGAGCCCATTCAAGGAGTGCTGGTTAAAGCCCTTAGCAGAGAAGAAAAGATGCAGGATCAGGCACTATGGATGGAGTATGCCAATGCCCTGGAAATATCTCCATCTGTGGCTGTATGTAGATAACCCAGGTGGGCCAAGGGAAGGGGGGCCCAGCTTCCATAGCATCTGTTAAAGAGGAGGCTCTTCATCTGCTATGCAAATTAGTGGATTCATCTCTGTGGGAAGCTGCCTAAACACTGCTATAGAAAATTGATGGAATACCCCAATATGCTATCAGTCTTCCCATTTCACGGCCTCTGCCTACCACACCTTGTTCCTTTTTATTTCCTTGTGTCAAAATCACTTTCAGAAATCAAGATCACAAATGGGTTGCTTAAAAAGTTTACATTCACACATATTTCTGGAGTCATATGCACTTTTCATTCAATTCTTTTTCTTTTTTTTCAGTATTATCAACTATAACCACCCTATTTTACATTAGATCCTTGGCATTTATTCATCATGTAACTGGAAGTTTGCATCTTTTTACCAATCTCTCTCCATTTTCCCCACCCTAACCCCTGAAAACCACCATTCTATCCTGTTTTTATGAATTTGATTTTTAAAATTCTACATATAAGTGTTACCATGCAGTATTTGTCTTTCTCTGGCTTATTTCATTTATTTATCCATGGACAGACACTTAGGCTGTTTCCATTCTTGGCTCCTGTGAATAGTGCTGCAATGAACATGGGGGTTCAGCAATCTCTTCAATATAATGACTTTGTTTCCTTTGGGTATATGCCCAGAAGTAAGACTGCTGGATAATATGGTAGCTTTATCTTTAATTTCTTGAGGCCTCCATATTGCTTTCCCATCTTCACTCAATTCTTTTAATTTTTACCAGATGAGTACATTGTCATAAAGCAGCTTACAAATGCAATAAAAATTGTAACAACCAGGGCATAATAATGTAATAAATAACTATATTGATGGAAAATTATGTTTAGCCATTACCAATATTAGCATACTTATTGATTTCTATCTATTGTGACTATTACCTTTTTCAGATGTTTCAGACTAGCATTCAGGTTGTTTCTAATTGTCAGGATTAGTAGCTAGAAGTCTTTGGAGAGACTTGGAAGTTTTGCCTGAGCCCTGGTGATGGATGGGGCACAAATGTCTAAAGTGAACAGTGTTACGTTTTATGCTCTATACACATGAGCTAAGGGATCTTGATAGGAACTTCACAACATGTTTTTGTCAGTGAGGAATTGTTTGACTTGCCCTGAAATTTTTGGATGACCGTTTTCCCCTGGTGAACATGTCTTTGCCTTTCCTCTTGCCATCCTTTGTGGAATAGTTCCCTGCAATAAGAAGTCTCCCACACTAGAACGTTTCAGTAGAGAGCACTCAGCATTATGGCTTGGCTAATTGGTTAGACGATCAAATTATTTTCCACCAAGAATCCCTGCTATGATTTTGCTCCATTTCTCAGCAAAGACTTAGAGGTCTGTGGTTTAGAGACTTCTCCAAGGCACTGCTACTTTGACAAGATACCCTAGGGCCATGGACTAGTCTGCACTTGGTATTATAATAAATAATTAAAAGAGAGCTACACTTAACAAAACAAATGTACCAAGTAGTGTGCCTGTTTTGCTGAACCCCATGTTCAAAAGGATTAGAAAGATTTAGAAATTAAGCAAATTTATCTTTAGACACTGTCCCCAAATCAGTAATTGAATATTGATCTACGTCCTGGAGGAAATGACATAATAAACAGCCCTGGTTTAATGAAACATGGTGAGGAAGGGAGGCAGCAAAACTGGGTTAGAATCCTGATCCTCTCTTCATAAATGTGTGCTCAGGTGAACTTGTGTGCTTGGATTTCTACCACATTAATGAAATAGGATAATAATACTCATCATTCAGAAGAACTGTGAAGGTGAATTACGAGAATGTATGAGCAAACACTTTGCAAATTCAATAATGGCATGTAGAGGTTACGTGCTTTTGTTGTTAAATATGATATACGGTCCACTTCTGCCTTTCCCCTTCCGATTTCTCTCTAAGGCAGGGTTTCTCAACCTCAGCATTGTTGACATTATGAGATTTATAACTTTCTGTGGTGGGAGGTGTCTCATGCATTGTAGGATGTTCAGCAGCATCGTCTCAGTTATGACAGCAAAATAATTTTTTTTTATAGACATGGCCACATGTCCCAGGGGGACAAAATAGAGGGATTCCTGGAAATCTTTGGACCCTGCTTCTTTACTAGTTGGTGCCATCTCTATACGTTAAAAATGCATGCAGTCATTCTTTGCAGTTCTTTCTCCCATTCCATGCTGCTGGGTGAATGTATCTGTCAGATCAGTATAAGTTACACTGCAGTGACAAGCGCTTCCCAAATCTCAGCGCCTTAAAATAGCAAGTATTTATTTCTTGCTCATCCTGACTGGATATTTCATGTTGGCTATGGGTCTCTTGAACATTTTCTACACTTTGGAATCTAGACTGATGAAGAAGCCTCCATTGGACAATGGGAAATTGTCATTCTGTGCTAGGGGAAAAGGAAAGACATGGTAAGTCATAAACTGGTTCTAAGCTTCTATTCAGAAGTGACACTGGTTAGTCCTACCCATATTTTACTAGCCAAAGTAAGTCAAATGGCTACTATTAATTTCAACAACACAGGGAGGCAGAGATCACATGGCCAAACTCAACCTTAGTGGGATGCGGATATATACTTCTCTCCTAGAAAGGGCAGTGAATATTTTGAAGAATCATATAATCTGCCACGGTGGATCAGTTGGCCACATAGTTCCTTCGTGTTCTACAGATATTGCCATTTTTCTTCCACCTCCCGCCCCTTTCTCCCCCCGTGACTTTCTTCTTCCATGTACTGGTCTAAGAGGGCCTAATTCCCATAATTAATTTTCTGACTCTTAGATCTGGCTTCTAGCTTTACCAAAGCTCTGTGTTGGGGCACTGGGTATATGTGCAGCTGAAATCAAGGACCATTTGGATATTTCTTTGCTTTTGCTCATATTTATGGCCCATGTGAGGACTTCACTGAAAAAGCCTTTTATGTATTTCAAGCACCGAGGTGGCTAAACCGATCTGCCATCTGTGCAGGGTCTCACATGCTTGGATGAAAAGTCAGGCAGTCCGTTAGTCATTTACTTGGGGGTGTCAGTATAATGATAGTTACCTGGTTGGGCGGATTTTGTCACTAACTGATGGAGACTATCTACTGCTTAACCATCCAGCGTAACCTGCCTCCCTGGCGTCCCAGATGAAATGTGTCAGACATCCCTTCACTCTACTAGTGGGACTATGGAAAAGAACCTCACAGTGAGGCTGGGGTCGCACTTGCATGACAACCAAGGGTTTCTAAATCTGGATGCATGAGCCATATTGACATCTTCATGACATGGTGTTGGTCAGGTACCTGGATAACCACAGATATGTTTTCCAATTTACAAAGCACTTCCGCATCTATAACCTTCCTTGGAAGTGCATTATCAATAAAGCATTACTCAATAATCAATTGCATGCATTATCTCACTGAATCCTTATCACAGCCATGTTAGGGAAAGCTCATTTGCTCCATTTTATAGAAGAGGAAACGGAGATTCAGCAAGGATAATTTATTGAGGAATTGGGGGGAATAATGGATGAAGTGGGACATGTTCAGATACGTAGGGAAGAAGCAGAGAAGTCCAGCTGTCTGTCCTGGCCACGTGGAATATAGGAAGAGAAAGGAAGAGGGACCCCCATGTAGGTGACAGGGACTGGTGCTTTCTGGAGATTATTTTAGCTGTTTAAGGAAAAGAACAAGATCTCTTCCCAAGCTGACTCTCTGGAGAAACAGAGAGTTCTTGAGAGTTCATGGACCAGTGTCCAGACATTTTTGAGAGTTGGTTTGAGGGTGTATCATGGATTGTAACAGCCAATTCCTTCTGGGAAGGGGGAGGATCATTCTGAGGGATAAAGAGGGATAAAGAAGCCAACAGAGGGGCTCCTATTCTGCCTCCCCAGTCACAGTAATTGACAAAGCTTACAGTGAGACTGTCTCTCCATGTTGTCACAGCCAGAGCAGAAAATTAAAAAAAAATCAGTTGTCTAGAAGCCCACCAATACATAAAAAAAACAAGACCCATATTTTGTATCCATTAAATTCCTGTTCCAATTTCATGAATTCTCTCAGTAACCTTAAGAGGTAGTAAATACTGGTATTAATGTCCCCATCACATAGCTTGGGTAGTATATTCATTCGTGCATCAGACATGTTTTCAGTAATTCTGTGTCAAGTATGTTCTATGTGCTGGAGGTACAATGGTGAACAAGTCAGCCAAGGCTTTGGGGCTCAGAGAGGTGAAGTCTCTTGCTAAGATCACACAGCTGAGTAAGCAGTGGATCTGGCTGTGCCGCTTCAGAATGTGAGCTCTCTCCCACCACGCAGCAGAGGTGAGCTGGCTGGCTCCCATCCTTTCTCCACTTCAGTTTCTACATTGCAGACGACAGCAGTCTTTGGAGGCCAAGTGACAAACTTGAGATCTGCTGAAGGGGTCTGGGCAGGCTGATGACTTCAATCCAGCTTTTCTGGTGCTGGTGGATGTGTTACTGGCTCTTGGCTTTGCAAATGCAAATGCCAAAAAAATGGGAAAAAAACAACCCAACAACACGAAAGACCAAAAAAATCCGCACTGGTTCTGTATAGTTTCCACTTCTTTCAAGAGAAGTCACTGCACAGTTGATTTTAAAAAATGCCTTCTGAGTTGATGCCACCACATATGAATGCCCAGCTGACAGCTGCAATGCTGGATGGGGCCAGGCAGTCTCTGGGTCCTCAGCACAGACCAGAGATTACAAGCAGGAGCCCTTTTTACTAGGAATATCTCAGCTTGTCCTACATGGTCTCTTTTCTCTAGTGAATCACTACATCAGGCCTTTTCATACTTTACTGTGCATAAGTCAGGATCTTGTTAGAATGCAGATTCTGACATAATTGGTCTGGGATGGGGCCTGGTGCTGCTGATGCTGAGGTCCATGCACCACATTTTGCAAGCAAGGATTTAGGCCAGCATTTCCATGCTGGTCTGCACAAGACCGTAGAGTTCAGCAAGATGTTCATCTTACCATATCAAATAAGTTTGGCAAATGTTAGCTTAAACAAAGTTAAATAAGCTTCTTTGCTACAGGATTCCTCACAACCTTTATTATGTGTCTCTCTGAGACTTGATTTGCATATGCAGTTTCCCAACTTTATTTTACCAGAAAACCCTCATCTTCTTCAACCCACTCCCAAGAGTACTTATTCACCAGTTGAGACATCACAGATCTGGGTTCCTCATTCTGTAAACTTTGTGCTGTCTGCGCTGATGTATTTTCTTCCACGCTCCTTCTTTCTTCAGCTTCTGCGTGTGTTTCCTTTCTTCGCTCAGAGATAATTCATTAAAGCAACTCTCTCACTCCTTGCTTCCTTCTTCTGATACACCTTTCCACCTCCTAACACCCCGACTAAAAAACACCATCAATATTTCATAAACTCACAGTGACAAATTTATTTTAATGTGGTCCACTGAGAGCTGGAGATTGATTGGCCCCTCAGAAGCGTGACACGTTTCAAAGCAGGATATTCATGGTGTGTTTTAGTGCCTACATTAGTCAGAGAGGAGCAGAGCCTGGATTTATCATCGTTATGACTTTCTCGGTATCTATTCTCTTCTAGCCACTGGCAGCAACTCTCTGAATGCTCTTATTGATTGGTTTTGTGTCTTTAAAATGTGCTGACCTGGGAGGCGGGGGGCCTGGGTTGCCATCAGTGGAGCCTAGCTTGCTGGAGTTTCTGCATTTGGTAGCCTGTGCTTGGGTGAAGCCACCAGAAATTATTTTGCTTTTCACTCAGGAGGGCATTGAAGGAAGAGGGCTGACCTCCTTTATCCCCAAAGGGTAGGAGTGATTGGAAAACGGGACAGCGAGGCCTGGGGGCTATTTAAGGTCACTTTGCAAGCCTGCTCCCCTGGCAGTAGAGGTCATAATAGGTCACCTAAGGTTGACATGTCGACACTCAGAGCCCTGATGCTTGAAGACCTCATGAGTTTTTTCTCTGTCACTCAGGACAGGCACAGTGCAGAGCCCAAACTATCTTCAAAGTTAGGAAATTTCTTGCCCATGGATTAAATGATTATAATGCAGACACCAGCAAAGTCTTGAGCACTTACAATGTGCCAAGTAGTTATTAAGGACTTTCATTGTGCCAATTAGAGTGAAATATGCTTTACACATGGTCTCTTCTCACAACAGCACTGGGAGGAAGGTATTATTGTCATTAATACTTTTGTAGTTTTGTTTATAGACAAGGAACTGAGGCAGCTTAAAGTGGTTAAACAGCT
Source organism: Lasiurus borealis (assembly GCA_004026805.1). Lineage (NCBI taxonomy): Eukaryota > Metazoa > Chordata > Mammalia > Chiroptera > Vespertilionidae > Lasiurus > Lasiurus borealis. Next base: position 4,007 of record PVJN01040428.1, on the reverse strand, counting down.
GCCTCAAGTCCATGAAGCAGTAAAAGTAAAGCCCAGGACTATCTGATTTCAGGCCCCAGCTCATAGCCATCAGGCTAGACTGCCTTTCTAGATTTAGCAAGCCAGGGAACCTGCTGCTATGTAACTGATGTGCTATATTCACCACATTCTTTCTTATTCCTGAATGCAGAAGGCAAGACTTCTCTTCAATAATACTCTGGTAATTTGATTTTATACCTGGCTTTCGGAGTAAATAACTTATTGTTTTTTTTAAAATGATGCCTATTTCCCATTAATTCAGATTTCCCCAAATTCATGATTAACAAACCCTTTCAGTGGACACATCACTAAAATTTGCATTAAATCTCATATGGCATGCTGGCCTCCAAGACACATTTCCTCAGTGGCCACCTGGGTCCAGGCCCTGCCCAGAAGGAGTTCCATCACAGAGGCAGCCTGTGAGAAGTTTGAGGGACATCCTGTGATTGGAGAGCTGAGGACAGAAAAGAACTCTCTCTGGGGACTTTTTCTGGTAGTGGATCAAGGTTGATGGCCTGGAAAGATGAAAGAAAATTTCAAGAAGCAGCAACAAGTCTGAGGTCACTATTCAGGGGGGCTGGGAGGAAACACATTGCATGTGTCAAGGATGTATAACATTTATGACCAGAATATCAGAGAAAAACTCTTTGAGTTCATCCCTCCTTCTCACTGGGTGGGAGAAACTTACTAACACAGGCTCTTCCTTGTGTAGATAAAGATGCATTAAGCAAAAGTGGCTGCAAAACCAATCCTTGCTCCATTTGGCTTCCATTAGAAAGTCAAAGATATATATATCTGTGGGAGGGAGAAAAAAATCCTGCAGCAGAGTGAATTGAAGCATATTTATGAGAACGGAGTTGAGGTAGCCAGCAGTTAATCCTGATGACTGCAGACAGCAGCCATCTCTGCTCCGTGGGCTTGGTGGGTCCTTACTAAGTAGTCACCTTCCTGTAGAGAAATTATTTTACAGGGATTTTGTGACTCTAGGGTATCTCTTGAAGCAATTTGGAATTTTGTCATGTCAAGGGCAGCAGAGTTTCTCTCATACTCAGGGAACTTTTGACTTCTCATTTGCAGGGTCCAGAATTAAGCTTTGCCTTTGGCCAGGATAGAACAGAAGAATGTTGATCTGAAAGTAAGCTCACTGGGGATCCCAAATCTGAGAATGTTTTCCATTTTCTCTTTTTCAGAGAAAGGAATCAAGGTCAGGGATACCTGCTTCTGTCTGGAATCTTATATAATAAAAACGTAGTATGCAAATTGTCCCCTTGACCTGGAGTTCATCCGGGAGTTCAACCAGGGGGTGGTGCTGGCTGGTGGAAGGGAGGGAGTACAGCGAGGGAACCTACCAGTGCATGAATTTCATGCACTGGGACTCTAGTCTGCTGTAAAAGCCAAGGATATCATGGCTGTTCACAGAGAATGCTTTCTTCTGGGTGGTCTGCAGAATGTCTGCATCATAATCATAAATATCTTAATATGTGTCTGGCCCTGAGGAGCAGTATTTGATCAGCATTAGCACATTTAATGCATATTCTTTATTTATAGAAACAGACTTTCAGGTCTCACCTAAGAATAATGTAATACAAATCTCTGGGGTGGGGTCCAGGTATGTATTTATAGAAAAAACACCCAACAAAACTACTCAGAGATTCTAGTGCACAGGAATGTTATGTCTGGTTGGGCAGGTTTGCCTGTCAGGGCCTGGAGCCCCCTAGAATTGTGCAAAACTTACACAGCAGCCTATGGTGGCTTTATACTGCAAGTTCATGGTGGAGATGGGCATGTATCAAGTCCAAACTCCTCCTCCTGCCTCTCCACATAGAGGGCATGTCAGAGTAGAACTGCCAATCAGACCTCGCACAAGCCTTTCTTCAAAGGAAGACCCAATCAGAGTCTTCATGTCAGCACATGGTCAGATAGAATTAGGCGTATCGGTAAGAATCTTAACCACTACCTACAACCTTGATCAATTGTTATATACATTAAATGTGCTAATGCTCATCATATACTGTTGTCCAGTGCCGGGCACATGTTCAGATAATTAATGCGTGTTAGTTCTATCTTCTTTTTTCATTGCCTTCCATTTCTGTAGACTGGAATTTATCATATATACTCTCACTCACAGGCTCACTTCCAATGTCACATTCCACAGTCATGCTGACTCTGATCCATCATCTCCCAAGACTTCAGTTTCTAGAAAAGGAGTGAATTTTGATTTTCACATTTTGATTGTGCTAAATTTTAAATTTCATTTTAATATAGCATTAGGCACACATAGAGCTATAAGAACAAAATTCCAAATTGCAACTGCTGGCTTCCCAGCCATGGGAAGCATTGGAGTGTCTTATAGATGCCCCATCATCTCCTGGTAAAGTTGACAAAAGCAAATGCCAAAGCAATGTGGAAGAGAGTCTGCAAGGCCAGAAGACCTGGGTTGATATCATGGCCCATAACCTGCTGGTTGTGTGACCTTCAATGAGTTACTTAAACTCTCTGAGCCTTGATTTTGTCATTTATGAAATGGGGTTAAGCATTTTCATCTCATGGGCTGACAGATGGAATGCAATGTGCTAACATATATAGAATGACTAGCATAGTGACCAGCATGTCCTCTCATTTATTAAAAATTGTGAGGGACTGCAACGGTTCAAGCTCCTGTTAAACATGGGAAATATAATGGTGAGCAAGGCCTACAGGGCTGCTATATTCACCAATCTTAGAGTTCACTGGGGGAGACTGAAAATGAAGTCAACAAATAAAGTCTCAGAGAATAATATGTGTCAAGAGGAAAGATGGGGCTGGCTTATATTGGATTATCAAGAAAATCTCTGAGAGAAGGCAGTATTTGATCTGAGACATAAATGATGAGAATATGTGAAGAAGGCAGACAGACACAAAGCAGAAACTGAGCATGTCAGATGGTTTGAACATGTGCAAAGACCCTGAGGCAAAGACAAGTACTAGTATGATGTGTTGGAAGAAGTGAAAGGATGTTGGTATGGCTGGAATAGAAGAAGGGAGAAGAGTGACAAAATGAAGCACGTAGATCAGGATATGGGTTTATATTCTATTTTTAGTGCAACTGAAAGTAGGCATAGAGTTAGGTCTACTTTTCCTTTTCCTTGCTATGCACGCAGCTGCTAGATTCATGTCTTGTATCAATTAAGCATGTTTTCAGTTGCAAGTGACAGGAAACATAACTAACCTGTCTTAAATAAACAAGGGTATGAATTTCTCACAGAATCTCTTTAGAGATACAGGATGCTATTTGGCTCAGCAGTTCAACAAAGTTATGTCTCTGGATTGGCCTCCCTATGATTCACTTTCCCCTCCCTATGGTCACAAAATAGCTGCCATAGCTCCAAGCATGACATCCTCATACCATATTTGAAGGCAGGAGGCAGGGGACAGTAGGAAAGCAGACAGTTTCTCTTCAAGTGCCTCTTTTTCAGAAGGTCAGAGAAAACTTCCTCAAGCAGACTCATCTGTGTTACACTGATTAGTGTGGACTGATATGCTGGGGTCAAAGGATCTCTGTCTGATACTTGAACAAAGTTAGGGTTTCATTGACAAGGAAGTAGTGTGGGGGAGGTAACATAGTGATTGCCACAGTCTTCATATTCCCATCTATCCCCTCCAGTGAAGACTGCAGAACTTTACATTTTGGCTCTAGCTGGTCAGTAGTTCTCAGAGGGTTTTAAGTCTTCTTGGAAGCTTTTTTTTTTTTTTTTGGATTTTTTCATTTTCCTCTGACACCATGACGGGCCATTCATCCCCTGTTGCTCTGTAGAAAATCAAAGACTCAGGATTTAATTAAAAGCAAAACTTGACAGAAGTGTTTTTTTAATTGTAATAGAAAGATGCTTCCTGTTTCATAAAGGTGACAGTCTGCAAACACAAGTGTGAACGCCTTCCTACCTCACTTGTCGGCGGCCCCATCATGCAGTGGCAGGGCGGTGCAGAGATAGATCTGGTGTAAATAACTT
>PVJN01040427.1:0-19271 GCA_004026805.1 Lasiurus borealis | reverse complement strand
AAAACAATGTTAAACATTCTTGGACATGTTTCTAAGTGCATGGTATATTGGAAGACTATTTTTGTATATTGCTTTGAGATTCTTTATGTCCTCTCATATTTATTTTAATGGTTTTCAGTTGATTTGTTTGGGTTTTTAAGGTAGAAAATGTTATTGACTGCAAATAATAACAGTTTTATATTTTCCTTTTCATTATCTATGTCTATCTCCATTTTGTGGTTTCTTTTATATATAGAATGTCAAGTGTAATGTTGACTAATAGTAGTATAGTGGGACACCATTTTTCTATTATTGGTTTTCACAGTATTTCAGTCACATGGAGTAGTCATGTCATATTTCTCATGCACAAGTGAGGGCATTTACTGGGTAAGAATGGGACCCAGAAACCTGAAATGGGAATATCTGGTTGGTCTCCGATATAACTGACAACCTTGAGCCTCTAAGTCAATACCTTCCCACTAGAATTAGACTGCACACCCCTGTGTCTGAGACGAGTTGTCTCTTCCCTGAAAATCCTGTGATAATAACTTCATCTGAGGCAGATGCCTTGAAAAAGATGCTTCCTCTCAAGACCTAGCACAATCACTTCTATTTCCCATAGATCCACAACTAGGGTCAACTCTCAGCAAGTTCTGGGAGAACAGATAACTTGGATAACTGTACCTCAGAAGGGAACAGATTTCCAGGATGACTACAGTATTCAACTTTATGAGATGAATTTTTTTTTATCAGTTGAGATATTATTTTTTCTTTCAATATGTTGATAAATTAAAATATACTAACAGATTTGTTGAGTTGAAGCATCTTTACATTCGTGGGCTAAACTTTATAATTGACTTATAGATTTTTATTTTGTATGTATTATTCCACAAACAAAATTAACCTATAGATTTGGTTTTTGGTTTTTCTTCATTGTATTGCTCTCAATTATGCTAGGTTGGCAGCTTGAGTTGGAGAGCTTTCTATCTTCTTATACTCTGAAATCTAAACATATAAATAGAACAAAATAGATGATCTGTTCCTTGAAACTTGGGTAAAATTCAGTCCTAAACAATCTTGTTTGGATATCATTTTATTTTGTTTTAAAAAAATGGAACTGCTTCACGAATTTTCGTGTCATTCTTGAGCAGGGCCCAGGCTAATCTTCTCTATATTGTTCCAATTTTAGTATATGTGCTGCCGAAGCCAGCACTGGATGTCATTTTATTAGTGAGAGTGGGAGGGATGGAGGAAGGGAGAGACAGAAACATCAATTCGTTGTTTCACTTATTTATGCATTCACTGGTTGATTCTTATATGTGCCCTGACTGGGGATCAAATACACCACCTTTTGCTACACAACTGAGCCACCTTGGCAAAGGCTAAACCTGTTTTATTTTTGCTTTGATTATATTATTTTAGCTATGGTTTTTATAAAAAACGCATAGGTGGATTTTTTAAAATTTTATTTTTAAAATATATTTTTATTGATTTCAGAGAGGAAGGGAGAGGGAGAGAGAGAGAGATAGAAATATCAATGATGAGAGAGAATCATTGAAGGGCTGTCTCTTGCATGCTCCATACTGGGGATCAAGTCCGCAACCGGGCATGTGTCCTGACTGGAAATTGAACTAGGACCTCCTGGATCATAGGTTGATGCTCAACACTGAGCCACACTGACCAGGCATAGCTGGATTTTTTAAAAAATTGTTTTCTATTAAGATTTTAATATAATTATATAAGAGGAAAAACAATACAATTTGCTATAGAAATTAATGTAAACAGAAGTATGATAAATACCAAATGATGTTATTATATTTTAGCCAGCTTTAGCCAAAATGACATTTCTAACTTAGAATGATTGATGTGAGTCATGTTTTCTTTTCTTTTTTTGCATTCTTTCCATATTTTATATACTTAAAATTTTTTTTATTAATATGTTACATGTATATATATCTTTGCATTGCCATCCTCATTCCCATGCATACCCTAAGCCCCCAGTGTCTTGTGTTCATTGGTTATGTTTATATGCATGCATACTAGTCCTTTGGTTGATCTCTTATCTAACCCACCTCTCCCTAACCTTCTTGCTGTAATTTGACAGTTTGTTTGATGCATGAGTCATGTTTTCTAAAAAATTCCATATCTGTATTCTACTTGATGTCTCATTCTTGAGGTACACACTGTAGAAGTTTGGAAGTTATACATACATTCTGTTCTTGCAGAGCAAACCTTTATATTTTTAACATATATATGTGTACTTGATTCTTTCTCTAAGGCTAGAGTTAATATCTATATTTCTTACAATTTAAAAAAATTGACTTCAGAGAAGAAGAAGGGAGAGGGAGAGAGGGATAGAAACATCAATGATGAGAGAGAATCATTGGCTGGCTGCCTACTGCACGCTTTCTCCTGGGGGTTGAGTCCACAACTTGGGCACGTGCCCTGACTGGAAATCGCACCGTGACCTCCTGGTTCTTAGGTTGATGGTCAACCATTGAACCACAACAGCCAGGCTATTTCTTGCTTTTTTTAGGGCAAAGCTTTCACTTACTTCTCTTCCTCTCCTATATCCCTTATTGAAACCATTCATTATATACTTCCATTTTATAGATGAGGGAACTGAGGTTTAAGGAATTTAAGGAGACTTATTTGAGTGCCATAATTGGGAGTTGAACCTAGGCAGAGACTGGGCCCAATTGAAGATTTTAATTCCATAGTCTCATTTATTATTAAAAAGTACTTTAAATGGCTTTTAAATATATATTGTACTGGTTTCTTTCCCATTTCTGGTACATTGTTCATTTTATTTTGCTAAAGTACATTCTTGAGTAACTCTTTCAGAAAGATTAGGTATATTCTTTCCCTTATATTCAAATGCTAGATTGGCTAGGTATAGAATGTTAGATTCACATTGTTGTTCTAAAGTTTTGAAGACATTGCACCCTCTCAACTAATCAAAGAAATGTCTGATGACATGCCTTACCCTTTTCTACCGACCCTTTATTCCTTTCCTTCTCATTGCAAGTTCTCTTATCCAGACAGTGAAAAGGCCCTCTTCTTCATTTTTAAGTTCAGTAATAACATAAGTAACATTAATACACAAATAACATAAATATTAGTTTGATGAATAGGTACATATATCTGCTCCTGTAACCAGCACTCAGATAAACACTAAACATTTACAGCCCTGGCCAGTTTTGCTCACTGGCTAAATCATCGGCTTGAGGACTGAAGGGTCCCACCTTCAGTTCTAGTCAAGGGCACATCCCTCAGTCGCAGGCTCAATCCCTGGCCCCAGTCAGTTGGGTGCGGGTGGGAGGCTACCAGAGTGTCTCTCACATTAATGTTTCTCTCTATTTCACCCCCTCCCTTCCACTCTCTCTAAAAAATCAATAGAAAATATCCTTGGATGAGGATTAATAACAATCAAAAAGAAAACATTTACAGCATACCATGAAGGCTTCCTCATGTCCCATTGCATCAATAAACCAACCTTCCTCCAGAAATAACCACAATTCTGATTTCTATCACTATGGAAAAGTTTTGCTTGTTCTTGAACTTTATATAAGTGCTTTGTGTCTGGTAGAAGCCATGATTTAATATTCTTTCCCAATAGAAACTTGAGGAGAAGCTAGAGTTCTGGATGGAGAAATATGATAAGGACACAGAAATGAAACAGAATGAACTGAATGCTCTTAAATCTGCTAAGGCCGGTGACTTAACACACCTTCAAGACCTTGCAAGGATGGTAAGGAAGCATAGTTTCAATAGTTAAGGCTGAGCTCTGAGGAGTGTGTGGAGCTAAGTTACAGTAGCTGGGGTAATGCTATTTTTGGTCACAAAGTGAAGACGTAAACCATCTTTTTCTTTTTCTTAAATATATTTTTATTGATTTCACAGAGGAAGGGAGAGGGAGATATAGAAACATCAATGATGAGAGCAAGTCATTGATTTGCTGCTTCCTGCCTGCCTCCCCATGGGGATCAAGCCCGAAACCTGGGCATGTGCCCTGACTGGAAATTGAGCTATGAGCTCCTGGTTCATAGGTTGAGACTCAACCACTGAGCCACACTGGCTGGGCCATGGGATTCTTTTTTCAATAATCATGATGATAGCAATGACAACGCAAACATTGATGGGGGCAACAAGAGCAGTAACTAACACTTAGTGCTTACTCTGTCCCAGAGTATGTGTCTAGTATTGCACATACTCCAGTGGAACTTAATTTGACCCTCACAACAACCTCTTGAGATTTCTACTTTATGGTCTCTGAAAACAATAAATTATGATTTCCAAAATGCTTCTAATTATGGCTTCATGTGTGCATTCTATCACAGATCTTAAAAAATGACATTAATTTGAGGTCATTAATCACATCTGTTAGTATTTCATTTTTATGAAATATTTTAAAGCAAATTTGAGTTATTCAAACTGAAAAACAATTGGAAACAATTATGAAGCTAACATGTGAATATAATATAGGAATCCAGTAAGTATTTTTTCCTTTGGTTTATCTTTGGATTTGGCATGCTTTATTTTAAATTGTATTAAAACTGCAGGACTGGCTGGGCCACAGCTTAGCCAAGAGTCCTATAACATAATTAATGTTTACTTTTGCAGATAAGGGAGTATGAACAGGTCATCATTGAAGATCGTATAGAAAAGGAGAAGAACAAGAAGCAAATAGAGCAGTCTCTCTTGGAATTAAAGAGCATCGTAAAGGTAGAAAGTTGTAATTGTCTTAGTGGGGTCCTTTCACTTCTATATCTGGCTTACCACTGAGGAATGCAAAGTACCTCTCATTTATTATCAAGCTCAGAACAGGAGATCTGTGAGGAAACATGGCCTACAGTTGGTGGTGCAGGGAGATAGTTAACAGAAAAGGACATTCCTTCAACTTTAATCCAGGGAAGAAGTGGCTAAGCAGTGGAAGCAAAATCTAGAATTTGTGCCCAGAGGTCAAATTTAAGGGTACTGTTTCTAACCAAAACAGATTTTAAAAAATGTTTTTATTGATCTTGAGAGAAAAGGAGAGGTAACAATAGAAACATTGATCGGCTGACTCCTGAACACTCCATACTGGGGATCAAGCCCAAAACCCAGATCATGAATTGAACTGGTGGCCTCTTCGTGCATGGGATGAAACTCAGCTAACTGAACCATACAAGCTGGGCTAACCAAAACAGCTCTTGATAAGAGTTTTAATATCATACTGCTTCTGAAAATCCTATTTATAAGTTAGCCCAGGCTACCTGCCAGATTCTGATGAGAGCCGTTTTCAAAAAAGGTGGAAGGGATAAATTAAGACCAAAAAAAGTTTTAGTTTTATATGAACTTCTGAATCTTCATGACACAGGTCAGATTCTAGGAAATATCAGCATTTAAAAATAACATCAACGAAGCTGAAACTTGTTTTAAGGGTCATCCTTGTTTCTGAACGAGGAGTACCTATGGAGATAGAATAATATGCAGGCTACAGTTTGGAATATGTATTAGGGGTGGATTTAAAAAAGTAAGCTTTAGCCCTAGCTGGTTTGGCTGAGTAGACAAAGCATTGGCCTGCAGAAGGAAGGATCCCAGATTCGGTTCCAGTCAAGGGCACATACCCAGGTTGCAGGCTCGATCCCCAGTAGGGGGCATGCAATGATGATTCTCTCTCATCATTGGTATTTCTCTCTCAAATCAATAATATATATATATTTAAAAGTAAGCTTTAAAGTGCATTCAGGACCAGGTAACCAAGTCCAAACTTGAGCTTTCCATTAGGAGAGTCAGATGTACAGTTAGTATTTATCAAGCTCCTATGGTGTTCTCTGTCACCCACTAGTCAGGATTTCTTAACTGAGAGCACAAATCTAAGAAGTAGAGGAAGGCCACCCCCCCCTCCTTTTTTTTTTTGCTAGTGGATTTGCTTTCAGTCTTTAGGGCTGAGTGTGATTTTAAAGTATCCCAGAACAGTTGTCTCTAATGACTAAGATATGCAAGACTTACTTTTTGAAAATGAGTATTGATCCTTTAATCAATCATTAAAGATATAAAGTATACCAGAAATCTACTGAAATTATCTGGATTATTTGCACATTTAATTTTTTTCTTTTTTTTTTTTTTAGAGAGGAAGGGAGAGGGAGAGATAGAAACATCAGTGATGAGAATCATTGATCGGCTGCCTTCTGTATGCCCCACACTGGGGATTAAGCTTGCAACCTAGGCATGTGCCCTTGACCAGAATAGAACACAAGATCTTCAGTCTGCAGGCTGACCCTCCTCTATCCACTGAGACGTATCTATACTTTTTAAACTAGGATCAAACTGTTGTTAGATGGAAACATATGTTTGTAAGAGCAGTAAAAGAGAGTCAGGTTTCTAAGTGTAAGAAAAAGGTTCTTTTTATTTTTACTCCCTGATAACTTTAGAGTCCATAGTTTAAGCTCTGGGTCCTGCACAACTGGGAAGCACTGCTGTAGGGAGGGCATGCTTGGTACACCCGTTCCTCAGTCCATATTCTTCAGATACAAGTTACTGCATTAAAACCCAACCATTATATAGGAAGAATGCAGCTTGTCAGGCACTATAACTTGTTCCCGTTCCCCTTTCTCTTCCAGCTCCAGGCTTGGTGGCGAGGCATCATAGTACGGAATGAAATTGGTGGTTTCAAAATGCCTAGGAAGGAAAAAGATGATGGCAAGGATTCAAAGGGTAAAGGTAGAGGCAAAGACAGACTGAGAAGCAAGAGATAATGACCAAGTATCTTCTATCTTTTCCTCTGGCATTCTGGAGACGGGAAGCACTTGAAGGGAATAAGAAACATCTATAACCATCAGATAATTCATCTACAGGTAGTTTCTGATTTGGACATTCCCAGGTGTGGCCTGGTTATTTCACTTTGCCTATTAGTTTCAAACCTCAAATTAAGATTATAGCATTGGTTTAGGGCTTGTTCATATTTTGAAAAAATTTTGCTGGGAAGTATTTGGAGGAGTCTTATGAAGATTCCTCTTGCTCTTTCTTACCAGAAAAAACTCATAGGCTGTTAGAGTAATGCATTAAAACTTCAGTTATTCTTGTAATATGTCTCTGATTCTGATTTTATTCAATTGGCTGATAGTGAAAACACTATATGAGCAAAAGTGAAGTGTTCAATAGGAATTACAAAATGATGTTTATGCAGTGTCCAGCGTAATATACAAATATCGTGAAGTTTTATTAAAGGGTGGTTCCTTCCTGCCTTTTAGATTTATCATCATTTTAGTGTTTTTATTAGGGGTTGATGGTAGTGTAGCTTCAGCTCCTTTTCTGGGAAATAGGTAAGGATAATTCACATTTCCCAGAAATTATAGACATGTTAGCAAACCCAACCAAGTCAAGATGGGGGACACAGGTTCCCTGGAAGACTAGTTTGGAGATATTTTTGCTAAGTAGGACACTAGGTTCTATACCTATTTTGCTTACTCAGCAATTCTCACCTTAAGGGGTATTAAAGAGACAAATCATGTGAAAATACCTAACCTGCACCTGCAACATAAAGGTGATTGTTGGTCATCCTCCCTCTTCCCCTAAAAAAGAATGAGCCCGCTGGGTCTTTCGTGTTTGCTTAATCAAAAAAAGAATGTTTTGGGATGGCATAACCGGTAGTTTCTGAGAAAAATTGTCTCAAAGAGTCACATATATTTCATGTATTAAAAATAAGCCTTATTTTTAAGGCAAATACATGGCACTACTGACTTACATACTTCCTTTAAAGAGTACATTTTGATCTCAAGTGCCTAACTAATATGAGAACCCAGTTTCTTGTCATCTGACGTTTCTTCGGGAAATTAGATTCTTTCATTTTGCCAAGGAAACCATGCTTTGCATAAAAACATTTTCAATCAGCCTTTATCTCATGTTATTGAAGTTGGTTTTTATTTTAATGTGGAAGTGTAAGGTGGTATACAGGCAATTTAAAATAACATACATGATATTGACATATTTATAGTTAGAACTTATGCATATTTACAGACATACAAATATAGGACAACCTTTCACAAATTCTTTTACTAATTACATGTTTACAGAAATAAAATCTGCTGTAAACCATCTCACTGCAATATGTATATAAAAAAGCTTCAAAATATCCATGTTTTCCTTCATTTCTATAACCATTTAAGTGCTTAGTTTTTAAAAATTCATCACACTCATCAGCACAGGCACACATCATTAGTCACTGCTGAGCTATGGCAAGTAAGAAATCAGATTCCTTGATTGGCTGTAAGACTGTATTTTTATAAAAAAAAGTGACCTACTAATAAGCCTCCTCCTCTGTTCCATTCAAATACAAAGACTCCTCCTCCTATGAGTTGTTTCCAGAGAAAAATGGTTTGGAGTGCCAAGCATGTATGCTTTTGATAGTCCAGAAACCTGCTGCCTTACAATCTCTGTAGTTGGCAGGGCCCAGGTGGGCGGGCACACAGCCTTTCCTTCCTTCACACTTCAGCACTGGGAGGGTTGCTGCTGCAATAGGAAGTTCATAAATAAACGGTGAGGTGGAACTGTTACAAAGTTATCTTCATTAGTATCTGGCAAAGCTAAATGTTAAACCATATTTTTTAGTTAAAAAAACAAAGGTACAACTTTAAAAAATTGCACATTACTATAAAGCAACAGAATTTTGTGACATATAAATTATACCTCAATAAAGCTTAAAAAACAAAAGCAAAAACAAATCCAAAGTTACAAATAAAACACTGAAAACAATTTCAACAAAAAAATCACTTGTTTTCTCATCTTGACAAAGAAATTTAATACATTTGCTATCTTCCTTTCATTATCAACCAAAATGCACAATTTTTTTCCTAGCAATTCAAATGTAAAATTTGATAAAAATACATGAACAGGTTTCATACTATGTGTAAAATTTGAAATAAATTGAAATTTCCATTTATTCCTCTGGGAAAATTAGTTGCAAATGCTGCATTATGTATATCTTTTGCTATTATTCCTTGCATAATATGTGACAAAGAGTCCTGTGCTTTGTTGAGTTTCATCCAAATGGCTCGCTGTAATTTGGAAGTAGTACTGAGGTTTAATGTTGACCAGAAGGAAAAATACCTATAGTTTAAAAATACACATCACTAAATTCTAAACAAGTCATGTGATTGGTGTGTGTGTGTTTGGAACTGTTAATATAATGCATCTAGCTCTAAGCACTTAAAAGACATTTTAATTTGTTGTGAGAGGACCCTAAGCATTGGGCTTTGAGTGCAGATGTTCTGTGTTATACAATTTTAAATTAGGACACGTGGTAATGTTCTGATGAACATGTTTCCTTATGAGAACAAGTAGAAAACAATGATTTATCAGCTTCTAAACATTGTTTTATCCAAAGTTACTTTTAGATGCTGTGTTTACATGATAAAAAGAGTGAGAACATTATGCTCAAATGCATGCATTGGTAAAGGAAACCCAGAACAGTCAACAGAAAAAAAACTAGATAATTAGTATCTTCACTTATGCTATTTACTTGGTTTATAAAGTGACCAAAACGTATCACCGACAACTAAAAAGGATTCAAAATACAGAGGAAGAAAGGCCCAGGAGGGTTAAAGTCCCCTCCAAGAGGCTTAAAGGCCCCAGGTTTTGTGCTGCAGAGACTTCGGGCCCTTCTACTCCACACAATTGGGGGAACAGGCACTCGTGGTGGAGCTGGATGCAAAGGCAGCGAGCTGGTTTTAAGATGCCGCAAGTGCTTTAATTCAGCCACTGGAACTGAGTTACCGGAAAGAAATAGAAGACTCTTGGCTTTTCCCTTATTCCTTCTGCTTTGTTTTCATGGTCTTCCATTAGTTGGGGAGCTGGAAGTGTACTGCTGTGACCGGAAGGTGTTGGCAGGCCCCGGTATCCTGGGAGCAGCATGGGGGCTGAAGAGAGTGGGGGGCTCAAGGAAGTCAAAGCAAATGCTGAGTAGCGCATGTTACTGGCCTGAGGAATTGGAACAGTCTAGGGCCGAGGACACTGGCCTTAAAAACAACTTGGTTCCATTGTTTTACTATGCAAAATCTAGGCCTTCTACATATTTTTGTTTTGCCTTGGACAAAAAGTCCAAGTAGTCATCATAGAGCTTTTGATTTTAAATGTGGCTGAAAACACAGTGGAGTCATTACTTCTGCCAATCATACAAATATCTAGCTTGGAATAGTGGACTCTATTACATGAAATATCCGGAATGTTCATTGAAAATGCAGATACCCAGGCCTTACTAGACCCTACTGAATAGGACCTGTATTTTAACAAATGCTCCCGGAGACTCTATAGGACAACCACGTTTAAAACCAGTGCTCTAGAGGTCTTGGGAACAGGTAAAAGTAACAGCATGGCTGTGCCTTCAAGAGAGCTAACTAGCCTCTGAGAAGCTCTGATATTTGGGGAAAACTCTTCCTCTAGGAAAGCACTGCCAGGTTAGGCTTCAGTGTCAGTTATTAGTAATGACAGGATTACATTTCATTTGTAAAATCAACCAGGTCTTCAAAAACAATTCAATGGAAATGAATATAACCTCCCCTAAAATGGAGAAATGAAGCGAAATATTCCTGTTAGGAATCATGGAAACAGTTCCTTTTAAGAACATGTTAGAGCTCTGTGTAAGCAGACGGCTGGCAGCGTGATGGTGTTGTCCTGTTCCGTTTTGGCCAGGCAATACCCGGAGTGCTGGGAGTCCTTAAACAGCAGAGAGCTGGTGCTGCTGCTGCTTGGGTGGGGCCAGTGCCAGGAGAGCCTGAACCGTCACTGCAACCTGGCTCAAACCTTTCTCTTCTAAAATGTGGAGAGGCAAACATAATTGCTCCTAAAATGGGAAAATGTGACATAAAAACAAACACAAAAGAAAATAGGATGAACATCAAAGAACTAAAAAAAAAAAAGAAGGAAAAAAAAGCATCTCTTATAATAATCAACTGAGATATGAAAAGTCAATACCTGGGGAAATGACCTCTGTTAATATGAGGTACTCAGAGATGATATCTGACTTTATTAAGCACAACTAAAAGTACACAGGATTGTTTTGCAAAATGGAAAATGGACAAGTTATGTACATTTACACAAACAACAGAGGATAAACAGAATACCATGGAGTGAAAGCAACATCTTTACTTCTGATAAATAAAAGAGCAATGCAAATTAGCAAAACCAGGCAGGTGAAAAGAGAAAAAATTACACGTTATAACAGATGGCTTAGCGGCCTGCAGGAGAAAGCACTTTGGAAATTACATACATTAGGAATGCACGATTATTTGGTGCCTTCACTCAGGCTGCACTAGAGAGGGATGTCTACTCTCTGCATTATAGTCCTGGTTGTGAAAATCAGGGTTTTCATACCAGACAGGGATTATGGGAAGAAATTGGACGGAAAGTGGAATTCTGGTTTCATTAAAAAGAAATTATACATACTTATTAAAGAAGATAACTGAACTTTTCTCAGTTTTTCATTAGCACTTACTATATTAGGAAGTTTTACAAAATCAGTTGCAATTAAAAATATAACAAGTATTTATTTTGAGCAGTTATTGGTCCTTATATGCTTCTTTCTTTTAAAAAATACTTATCTGATTTAAAAAAAGGTAACTGCAATCTTTTGCTCTTTTAAATGGTCAACTTTGTGTAAATACTTTAAGTACAACTGCAAGTATAGGTTATCCATACTTAAAATGAATTTTCAAGGTTTTACTCTTGGGAGAGATCTATTCTCTCTGAGGCCAATTCCTGGATCTCTTCTCAGGAGTGCCCTGCAGCCTGTGCGGCATGTGACTGAGAAATGTCCTCAGAGGCTATGCTTCTCAGATGCACAGTTACTTTCCAGCTGGCCTAGAGAACCCATGTGTTCCGAAAAGAATGCACAATTACGCCCTTCAAACCACACACATGAGACAATGTGTTTTTTATCAGGTGTTTTTTCAAAAGGGCAAAATTCCACAGAACTAAATGATCTGACTCAGAAACATCTGACCTTCCCCTTCCCCCAAACTCTGGAAGGCACTGCTACTATATAAAACTAAAGTTTCCAACACAGTGTTCAATGTTTCAGCACCAACAGTAAACAGTTTTAAATGTTTTAAGTAACAGTCTCGTTTAATATAGAAGAAACTGAAAGCAATCAAACCTCCAGGCTGACTTCTACAGCAGGATGTTCTAAAAGCAACTATATTCATTGCCTTGGGTATAGAACAGAGACTGCTGCCTAATACTTTACCTACTATTCGATATAATCTCCTCAATAGCCTATAAAATACAAGTTCACCTAGTAAGATGGTTCAAATGGTATTGGGAATTACATAAATTCTGACTTTAAATTCTTAATAGGATTCTAGATATGAAGCTCAATTAAAGATAAACACATAGTAAATCTGAACAGCTGCCTACCCCTGCAAAGTCAGCTCTAGATCATTTGCTTGTTGTGTACTCTTTTAAATGTATACACTGGGCTCAGAATAACAATCTAGAGAACCTACATGATTTTGGACTGACCATTCTGATCAAATTAAAATTATTAAGGTTAAATAACTAGTGCCTTCCAGATACCCAGGCAGCTAAAAGGGAGACTTCAGGGCACAGCTCAATGCAGAGATTTAAGTGAGCATATGCCCTATAAACCAGAAAGGGTATAACTATTTTTCTTAGGAGCATCTGTTGAAGAAGTTCGGCAACTTACAATTTCAATACTTAAAAGTTGTGTTTAGGCATGGAAAAATAGCCAGATGGGAATTTTATTATGTCATTTGGAATGAAAGTTCTTAGTCATATGCTAAGACAGGCTCAAGACTATATTAGTAGAAACACTTCAGCACTTAATAGAAATAAGGCCACAGGCCAGGAGAATGGATGAATGACCAGGAGAAAAAATACTGGTCTTTTGTTCTTTGTTAGTCTCCATAAATGCTTACTGCCTAACATGATGCGCTGCTCATCTGGACATATGAGGAAAGGATTTATCTACTTTAAAGGTTAGCTCTTCAATGGCCGGGAAAATAAAAGCATATACGTAAATATTTCTGAACAAGAAACAAACCTCCTTTACCAAGCCCAGGAATGAGGTGAAAAAACCACTGGAATGCAATCTTTCAGTTAGAGGGGGAAGGTCCAGTAATAAAGCATACAGAGAGTTAACATTAAAATACAATAAAATGCTACAAAACCCAAAAGCTGTATAGACAGAGAGAGAAAACTGGATTCTTCTGAATGTGCCCCAAGAGAAAGTAGTGTTTCAACCGTTCTTTTAACGCTGAGGTTTAGCTGAAGGATGTCAGAAGGGGAACAAAGATTGTCCTGTCCAAAGTGTGAGCAGGAAAGGAAACAGAAAAACAAAATCAGTGGATCAGAAATACAGATTTGAGTATAGAATTCAATTTGATCATCTCAATCATACTCATTGAAACATACAACATTTTTTACTAGGATGAATGAAAAAAAATGCTGAAAAACAAAGCTGCAAAGACACCTCTGTGTGCCAAGTTTGATTTTACTACAAAATAACAGAATAAAATTGGCTGGAATAGTGACTGGTATGAACATTCGGGATACAATGAACAGCACTGGCTGCTGGCTGAGGAGCCTGAAAGCGGTGAGGACTTTGTGAGGGAACCCCTTTCTCAGATCATTCTTCCTCAATAACAAAAAAGAATAGGTTTCTCAGAAAACATGGACAAAACCTTGGAGTAGGTTGAGGAAGGGGAAGTTTTCAGAGAAAGCCAAGTAAATTGAGAATGTTCAAAAAAGGAGGAAAGCCTAATAATCAGAGTAATTCGCTAGCTGGGCAGGTATACTGGATGATTTGGTGTTCCTCTAAAACCAAGGCAAGCCCACTTCACAAAATCTTCACTAACATGTGCTACATCACAAAGATCTCAGAGATTACCCAAACCTTTCAGTTCATAGATGAAGAAATTAAATAGGTAAATATATAATTGGACTTAATAGCTAGAAAATACTCAACACGTAACATAATAATTTTAGTACACAAGATACTGAACTCACATAGAAATTTTTATCACCCACTAGTTTTTCAAATGTAACATATCTAATAAAAGTATAGAAATAAAAAGAATACCCACATGCCCAATCTTATCAGAAGTTTTTAATAGCTACCTTATTCTTTTTAAAAATACATATTTCATTGATTTTTT
Source organism: Lasiurus borealis (assembly GCA_004026805.1). Lineage (NCBI taxonomy): Eukaryota > Metazoa > Chordata > Mammalia > Chiroptera > Vespertilionidae > Lasiurus > Lasiurus borealis. The sequence continues at coordinate 5,139 of PVJN01040427.1, read as the reverse complement.
ACAGAGAGGAAGGGAGAGGGATAGAGTTAGAAACATTGATGACAGAGAAACTTCAATAGCTGTCTCCTGCACAGTCCCTATTGGGGATGTGCCTGCAACTGAGGTACATGCCCTTGACTGGAATCGAACTTAGTACTTTTCAGTCCACAGGCCGACACTCTATCCACTGAGCCAAACTGGTTAGGGCATAATCACCTTATTCTTTAATATTTTATTCATAACTTATATTGTAAATACTTAAAAATTATATTGAGAAGGGAAATTGTTTGCCATTATACACAGAATCTGATATTAATATTTATAATATTAAATTTGACACTCTACAATTTTAAAGGTGATCATTTTTACACCCCTGACTTTCTTTACAAGTCAAACAGATAAGGGGGGATGTCCAGTAATTCAGAGCACCCAGAAGCAGGGGTAACAGAGGAAGAGGAGGCGGCATAGGCTTTCTATTTCCTCCTCAGCAGAAGAACCCGAGAATGCTAGTTTGAACCTGTGAGTTTGTATATTTATTCATTTTTCTTCACTTTGTTCTAAGCAAATGACTAATTTTTTTTAAAAGCAGAAGTTGCAGCATAACAGGAACCCATGTAAAGGTGGTGGTGGTGGTGGTGGTGCTGGTAGAGAGTGGAAGGCAGAGGAGAGGAAGAGGTGGCCTCTGTGGAATGTCCATTTCCCCCTTCTGGTGGGAAGGAGGGGGAAGAGGAGGATATGTCAATATGTCAAGAAACCCTTTCTAAACACCCAGTATTTTAAAATTATATTGCTTTCTACCTCCTGACTTCAAATAGCACAGTTCTGGTAGGAATAGGGACACAATAAATAACTGTTCACCACTGCTTGGCAAATGCTAAATTAAATGCATTCTTTAAGGTACTCTGTTTTTGTATTTCACTGTTTGTAGGTACATTCTAAAAGAATTTCAGTGTGTAAAACTTTAAATTTGAGGTAGATGATGGTTTCATAAAGCCCAGAATATAGGTCCCATGACAATAAACACTGGTAAATACAGTACTTTCAACAGGCATGACAAGCTAATTCTACAACATGTCTTGCTGTTTGAGGCTGTTTTCCGCATTCCTCTATGTATGCAGTGACTCTCTTTAATCATTCATATCTTTTCTCTGGTTGCCATTTCCTATGCCAACCCATGCCACATTCTTTTGTTCAGACATGATGGTATAGAAGCGGGCAGGTACTGGGCATGCTTGTGTAATGTGGTGACCAGGTGGGAACATATTCAGTAGACAAAAAGAAAGCACTGAATGTAAACATCTGAGTATTAGAACCTGCTTATTATTATGGAGAAAATGCATGCTATTCGTTTAGAAAACTTAATACGTTTAAAAAAGGTTTGTTCTAAGAGATGATGATCCTTTAGGAAACTAGAATGTAAAAATGAAAAAAAATTTTTTTTTTAATTCGTTCATATAGCAATTAAAGATCCTTGCTAATTACCACCAAACATATTTTAATTCTTTTGTTTTACAATTCTTAAAAAAATACCAAAGAAAAAAACTAAAAAACAAATAGTAGAATCACAATCTACTCAATAAAAGGAGGGAAAAACACACTAATACAGACGCTCTATAGAGCTGAGCTTTTTCTCTTCCATTTTGCAACATGGGAAAGAGTTGAAAGAGAAAACTGCTCACTGGACAAGTGATCTGAGCCCTTCACAAGTCATGGCTAGCGAAGAAACAGGAATGGTGAACTGGTTAAAAAGAGAGTCACTGTTGTGAAAGCTGTTAGGACAAGAGCTTAACTTCAAGAAAAACAGTGGAATTTGAGTCCGAGGGGGCAATACTGTATTTCTAATTATGAAGATGGAAGAATCATGTTTTTCTCCTTGAAGGAGAAAATGATGACAGGAACTGTAATGACTGTGATTAATGGAAAAAAAGTATAAATGTTACCAAGTTGTTTATTTCTTTAAATTTAATTTCATTAAATATTATATTTCTAAGAGTACCATGCTTAGTTGGTTTAACGTAATTGTTTTTAAAAGGATAAAATGAATAAAAAGTAATCACATCTATAAAGTTTAATTTTTTTTTTTTACTATTAAAGGCAATAAAGCTGTAACTGCAGAAGTCAGAGGCAATAAATCTCAATAGTAGGACAAGAGCCTAGAGAGGGCCTCTTTGGTGCTAAATGCTAAATTCCAAAGTATTAGAGGTTGGTGGGAAAACAGGAAGTCTGAACAAAGTCTGTAACAGCACTGTCCCAGTGTTTGTTGTCTGGATGGCGTACTACATTTATATAGATGTTACCAGTGGAGGATCCTGGGTGGAGTGTATACAATAACTCTCTGTGACATTTTTGCAACATTTTTCTAAGTCTAACATTATTTCAAAATAAACAAAAGTATTACAACAAGTGTGAAAATACTTGAAACCCACTGAAGCATTCTTAATCAAGGATGCACTTATTTTGAAGCATAGACTCTATTGTGCATGAAGATGTATTACAAGTCAAACAGCAAGTGAGAATGTTTAGGAATATGTCAGAATAACTGTTTTTGATTACTCAACATTAGTTATTACAATACATTTAAAATTATATATGGGGTGGGTTGAAGAGAGTTAATGGAGGGAAAGGGGGACATATGTAATACAGTCACTAATAAAGATTTAAAATAAATAAATAAATTTATAAGTGTATGATTTTTTTGCTTGGTCCTTGGAAATAAAGAAAACTGCTCAAGGTATACAGATTGCCTCTAGGAACACAAAATCATGTTAGTAATCATCAGTTTAGTTCAAAGCTAGCCCTATAAGGTTATAGATACATGAACTTCTGAAAGATTTTAGGAAAATAATAACCATCTATTTAAGCAATATAAAAATGATGAACTTATTACCTGAGGCACACCAATTTTTCTGCAAGCTTCTAGGAAATTCTCCACATTTCGCCTGCATTTTGCTATTGACAATTTAGGCTGCAAAGGAAGAAAAATGTGATGTTACTAGCAAAGTTTAAAAAATTTTGCAAATGTTAAAAATATTCTTGCCAGTTGCTTTATAAACTCAATGCTCTATATCAGACTCAGCAAACTTTTTCTTAAAGGGTCAAATAAATGTTAGGCTTACGGGCCATATGACCTGTTGCAACTACTCAATTCTGTTAATAGTTGGAAGGTAACATATAATATATAAACAAATATATTATAAATAAAATATAAAATTTTATTACAAAAAGAGGTGCTGGCCTTTGCCTTCCTCTCTAGCTACATCTTCTGCCTTTTGCATCCACACCTTGAGCAGGATCAATTCTGAAAAAGTTAAAATTCCTTGAATGTGCCATGATCATCCTTATCTTTCAAATCTAGAAATAAATACTATGTCAGAATTCCTACAATTTTACATCTTCTGGGAGGGCTTTCCTGAATTCTTCAGTCAGAAATAAGTGGTCCATTTTTTGTATTCCTATGCACACCTCTTACATACCCCTCTTCTAACATTAAGCACACTTCTGTAAGTCATTGTCTATGTGCCCATTTTCTTCTCTAGTAGAAGGGTAAGGAAGGCAGGAACTGCATTATTCATATTTGAATCTCTAGCATTCTGCACAATACCTGCCACTGTACTTAATAAATATCTGATGAACAGCCAACATTTTTTAACACAATAAACTTACTACAGCTGGTGAGGGAACGTGAATACTTGGGACAGATCGAGGCCACACGTGATTGGCCAAATGGCAAAGAACAACACCATCGGTTAGAGCTGCTCCAAGATCGCAAGGCAGAGATACTTTCAAACGGTACTCAATATGCTAAAAGAACAGGAAAACATGTAATATATTACTGAAGAGTGGCTGACATACAGAACATAATGGAATCACAATGAATAATTAGAAATCAGGATAAAACACAAGTAACTTGGAAGTGTATAATCCCTATTTTATCCTTCTATCTAAGTCAATAGGTTAAGGATATCAATTACGTATATAGATATGGCAGTCAGGCCATAGTGGTGCAAAATAAAACAACAGAAATTCATTTATAATTTTCTGATTAAAAAAACAACTAGACCTAGCCAGTTTGGCTCAGTGGATGGAGCATCAGCCTGTGGACCAAAGGGTCCCAGGTTTTATTCCAGTCAAGGACACATACCTCAGTTGCAGGCTCCCCCTAGCCCAGACCCTGGCTGGAGTTCATGCAGGAGGCAACCAATCGATGTGTTTCTCTCACATCTTTCTTTCCCTCTCCTCTTCCACTCTCTCTAAAAATCAATGGAGAAATATCCTCAGGTGAGGATTAAAAAAACAACAAAAAAACTAGGTTCTTTTAACTTCAAAAGGAAAATAAATACTATAAATGATGTGTGATATGTATATGAGTACATATATATAAATTATTACTCTTATAAGAATTCTTTACATGAAGAGAAATAATTTTTAAATGAGTTGGGCCAGATTTAAAGAATCGAGCTTTAGCTGAAACCGGTTTGGCTCAGTGGAGAGAGCGTAGGCCTGCGGACTGAAAGATCCCAGGTTTGATTCCGGTCAAGGGCATATATCCTGGTTGTGGGCACATCCCCTGTAGGGGGAGTGCAGGAGGCAGCTGATCGATGTCTCTCTCTCATCGATGTTTCTAGATGTTTCTAACTCTCTATCCCTCTCCCTTCCTCTCTGTAAAAAATCAATTAAAAAAAAAATAAAAGAACTGAGCTTTATAGAATAACCCACCTCATTTTCCTAGTAAACCACTGAAAGAATTTTAATACCAAAATTACTTTTACATTCGTCACACAATGGGTACTTCTGTACTCTGTTAAAAATTGTAAATCACATAAACAATTGATTACAGGATTATAATGAAAAAAAGTGTAATTTCAAAGGAATGTACACACTTTCCGTAGCTGATCTATTGATTCCAGTTCTTCTTCTCTCTGCCTTGAATTCTGTCTTGTTATGGGATCTGTAGAATCAGTGGTAAGTTCAGAAGATGAAAGAAGGGTTGAACCATGACCTAAAAAAATATTAATATATAATACAGAAAGGTGATTTGCCAATGTTGGAAAAATACTCTGATCCACCTGTTCACAGTTTTCTTTCAAATATAGCACTTCCTAATTCTGGATTAACTCTTAAAAAATTTATTATGCTAATTTTCAAATATACAAAATAGAA
>PVJN01040426.1:0-19275 GCA_004026805.1 Lasiurus borealis | reverse complement strand
TGCAGGCCAGATGGGAGTGGCAAGAAATATTCAACGTGATGAATAGCAAGAACCTACAACCAAGAATAATCTATCCAGCAAAGCTATCATTCAGAATTGAAGGGCAGATAAAGAGCTTCACAGAGAAGAAAAAGCTAAAGGAGTTCATCAACTCCAAACCAGTATTATATGAAATGCTGAAAGGTACTCTTTTAGAAGAAGAAGAAGAAAAAGGTAAAAGACAAAAAATTATGAGCAACAAATACATATCTATCAACAAGTGAATCTAAAAATTAAGTGACTTAAAAATTTAATCAACAGAATAAACTGGTGAATATAATAGAATCAGGATCACAGAAAGGGAGTAGATTGATAATTCTCAGGGCAACAAAAATCATAAAGCATCAAACAGACTGTGAAATTACAGCAGAAAGATTAAAGTTAGGTGAGGTAAATAAGTGATCAATCAAAGGACTTGTATGCATGCATATAAACATAACCAATGATCACAGACACTGGGGGGGTTGGAGTATGTCTGCGAGGGAGGGGGGGCAATGGGGAGATATGTATAAAAAATTAATAAAAATTAATAAAAATAAAATAAAAACAGACTATGCACAGTGATAAACAATTAAGGGAAATACAATGGATGAGAAGTATACAATCCTTTCCATATGGAACATATGACCTAGTGAAATTCACAGAAAGATAAAAAGATGTGTCATGAGGGGAAAAACTGGTGATGGAATAGAGAGACGTGTCTGGAGCCTTGTCGCCGGGCAGACAGAGAGAGAACAGCTGAGAGTTGCGAGTTTTTGTTGGCAAGTTAAGAGTCAGTTATCCTCCAGGAGAAGGTGGAGGACTGCTGGATGGGGCTCCCCTGACCAGGCAGCCCCACTGCCACGGGGTTTTTGTCTCCCGGAGTCACCAGTGCAAATTTGGAGACCGCGCCATCTTGCAGAGGAAAGTGGATATCTGTAGCTGCAGCACCCACCAAAAAGCCGGGGGACCCAGAACACCACTCTCCAATTGATGCAGACACACGGACTCAGAGGAGCTCCACAGAGCACATGGAAAGGTTAGATTTCCCCTGGAATAAGTGCCTTGTGTGTTGTACCTGGTCGTGTTGTAGTTTGTGCCTTTGAATCAACCTAGGAGAGAGAACTACATAACCAGACACCCAGAGAAGAAAGACCATGGGCAGACAAAGAAACAGCCCACATATGACAGAAAGGGCAGGTATCACCAAAAAAGGAAGTAAACAAAATAGAAGCAGAAATAAGCTTGCCAGAGAAAGAGTTCAGAGAAATGATCATAAGGTGAATGAAAAGAATGGAAGACAAAATCTACAATGTAAGAGCCAAGAGGAAATGAAGAAGAGCCCAGAGGAAATGAAGAAGAGGCAAAAAGAAATGCAGAATAATCAAGAAGTGAAAAATGACATCACTGCTATAAAGAACTCAATAGAAAGCATCAAAAGGAGACTAAAAGAAGCAGGGGACCTCATCAGTGAGCTAGAAGACAAGTTAGGAAAAATACCGAAGTACAGCAACTTCTAGAAAAAAAAATTAAAAAGCAAGAGGAGAGCCTAAGGGAACTTTGGGATAACACAAAACAAAACAACATCCGCATAATTGGGGTTCCAGAAAGAGTGGAAACTAAGCAAGGAATAGAAAACCTGTTTGAAGAAATAATGATAGAAAACTTCCATAATATAGGAAAGAAAAACCCCACACAAATCCAAGAAGCTCATAGAGTCCCAAGCAAAATGAACCCCAAAAAACTGACACCAAGGCACATTATAATTAAATTGGCAAACACCAACAACAAAGTAAGAATCTTAAAAGCGACCAGAGAGAAACAGAAAGTTACCTACAAAGGAACCCCCATAAGATTAGCTACTGATTTCTCAACAGAAACTCATCAGGCCAGAAGGGAATGGAATGAAATATACAAAGTTATGCAAAGGAAGGGACTGATTCCAAGAATACTGTACCCTGCAAGGCTTTCCATCAAAATTGAAGGTGAAATCAGAAGCTTCACAGACAAAAAAGGACTAAGAGAATATATTACCACCAAACCAGCAATGCAAGAAATGTTAAAGGGTCTGCTGTAATAAAAAGAAATAGGAAGTGAAGAAGGAACTTGGGGGTAAAGAATAAAAATGGTGACAGATAAGTACCTATCAATAATTACTTTAAATGCAAATGAATTAAATACTCCAATCAAAAGACATAGGGTAACCAATTAGATAAGAAAACATGATCCATATATCTTCTGTCTACAAGAAACCCACCTCAAGAAAAGAGATGCACACAGATTGAGGGTGAAGGGATAGAAGTTGGTATTTCAGGCAAATGGAAATGAAAAAAAAAAAAGCTGGGTTGCAATACTTATATCTGACAAATTAGATCTCAAAGTGAAGGACATAACAAGAGATAAAGAAGGCCACTTCATAATACTAAAGGGAACAATCCAACAAGAAGAAATAACTATGGTAAACATATACACACCCAATATAGGATCATCTAAATACATAAAAAAAAAAACCCTGGAGAATATTAAGGGAGAGATTGACAGCAATATAATCATAGTAGGAGACTTTAATACCCCACTGTCACCACTGGACAAATCCGCTAAACAAAAAATTAGCAAAGAAACATCAATCCTAAATGACTCACTAGACCAGATGGAATTAATTGACATCTTCAGAACATTTCACCCCAAAGCCACAGAATATACATTCTTCTCTAGTGCACATGGGTCATTTTCAAAGATAGATCATATGTTGGGTCATAAGAAAAGTCTCTTCAAATTCAAGATAGAAATCATATCAAGCATTTTCTCAAACCACAGTGGCATAAAACTGGAAATCAACTATAATAAAAACAATATAAAGAAATCAAACACATGGAGACTAAACAGCATGCTATTAAACAACGACTGGGTAACCAGAGAGATCAAGGAAGAAATAAAAAACATCATGGCAACAAATGACAATGACAGCACAACAATACAAAATTTATGGGACACAGTGAAAGCAGTCTTGAGAGGGAAGTTCATAGCCCTACAAGCCTACTGCAAAAAAAACCAGGAAACAATGGTAATATATTTCCTAGCCCTACAACTCAAAGAGCTAGAAAGAAGCAACAAGAAAAGCCCAGTGTAAGCAGAAGGAAGGAAATAGTAAAGATCAGAGCAGATATAAACAACGTGGAGACCAAAGAAACAATTCAAAAGATCAACAAAACCAAGAGCTGGTCTTTGAAAGGATAAACAAGATTGATGGACCTCTAGCCAGGCTCACCAAGAAGCAAAGAGAGAAGACCCAAATAAACAAAATCAGAAATGAAAGAGGAAAAATAACATCAGACCCTGCCAAAATACAAAGGATTGTTAAAAAATACTATGAACAACTCTATCCCAACAAATTGGACAACCTGCAAGAAATGGACATATTTCTAGAAAAATATAATTTCCCACAACTCAATCAGGAAGAATCTAAACATCTCAATAGTCCAATAACTATGAAAGAAATTGAAGCAGTCATCAAAAAGCTTCCAGCAAATAAAAGCCCGGGACCAGATGGCTACACAGGAGAGTTTTACCAAATATTCAAGGAAGAATTAAAACCATTCCCAGTAGGAAGTGTGCAGGAGGCGGCTGATCGATGTCTCTCTCTCATCGATGTTTCTGACTTTCTATCCCTCTCCTTTCCTCTCTGTAAAAAATCAATAAAATATCTTTAAAAAAAAAAGATAGTCTACCTAATAAAATAGTAATATGCAAATTAACCATCACTCCATCACATCCACCAGCCATGCCCACTAGCTAATCGTGAGCAAGTATGCAAATTAACCAAACCAAGCTGGCTGCAGCCATGGAGCAGGGGAGAGGCTTGGGTTTCCCCGCCAGTGGAGGAATCTAAGCTTTTCACATACCCTGGCTACCCACTCCAGTCTATAAAGTTTCAATGATAGAAGATAAATAAATCCCAATAAAAATGGTGTCAGCCATGGAGCTGGAGAGAGCAGGAAGTTAAGGTTGCCCATGGTGATGGAGGAAGCCAAGCCAAGTCAATTATAGTAATGATTAACCCTGGCTTGCCTTGGCTTGCACTTAAGGCTACAAAGTTTCAATTATAGAAGACAAATAAATCCTAGATACCAAGGCCTCTGCTTGGGTCACCAGGGGGTGTGGCCTCCATGTAAACCACCACAGGCCCCTCACCTAGGCCTCTCATGATCCAATGATCCCACCCTGATCTGGGATACCCTTCAGGGCAAATCAGCTGGCCCCCCACCTGTACACCAGGCCTCTATCCTATCTAATAAAAGAGTAATATGCAGATTGACCATCACTGTAATACACAAGATGACTGCCCCAATGTGATCAAAAGATCCTGCCCCCATGTGCACACAAGATAGCCATCACAAGATGGCCAGCAGGGGAGGGCAGTTGGCAGGTACCAGGCCTGCAAGGGAGGGCAGTTGGGTACAACTGCAGGAAGAGCAGTTAGAGGTGACCAGGCCAGTAGAGGAGAGAAGGTGGGGGCAACCGGGCCTGCAGGGAAGGGCAGTTGGGGGAGGACCCAGGCCTCCATGGGAGGGCAGTTAGGGGCAAACAGGCTAGCAGGAGAGCAGTTAGGCATCAATCAGGCTAGCAGGGGAGTGGTTAGGGGCAATCAGGAAGGCAGGCAGGCAAGCAGTTGGGAGCCAGCAATCCTAGATTGTGAGAGGGATGTCCAACTGCCCATGTAGGCCCAATCCTACCTAGATGGGAAGTTGGACATCTCTCAAGGAGTCCCAGATTGGAGAGGGTGCAGGCTGGGCTAAGGGACATCATCCTCTCCCCCCCACACACCCCCCGCCTCCATGCACGAATTTCATTCACCGGGCCTTTAGTCAGTAATATTGTTCTGATAAGCCATTCCTGAGGAAACTACATAAAAACATGCTTCAGTCGACCTAAATGAACTCCAAAAATGACCCTAAGATATTGACATAAGCAGTAGAGCTAAGCATTCAAGATATAATTTAATGAGAATTAAAATGAAGAATAAAATATGTAACAGCCAATTGCTCTTCTAATATGAGCACAGTACTTATATCCAAAAAAAGAGAGGAGAATGGGAAAAAATATATACAAACACTTTTAAAATATTTCTTAATTTTATTTTTGTTTTAGAATAGGTATTGTAATTCTGAGATACTGTCTATGAAATGTGAAATAAAACTAATGAGTAATTATGAGATAATCTAATTCTGTCATCCTCTATGTCCTTGATAATCAAGAATCAGAGTAAGGTGGAGAGGAGATACAGATGTGATATAGAAGAGATTAGGTAAAAACTTTGTGTCCTGAATGTGAATTGGAAATATCAGATTAATCTCAGGCAAAATCCTCAAAACAATGAGTAACTGCAGCAATGAGTGTCACTGGAGTCTAGATTATGACCTTGAAACACCATTTCCCAATAAATAAACCAGGGCTTCTCAGAGAAAGTTGTTGATTTGGAATAGGATACATATAAGATGAGTTTGAAACAACTTGTTAAAATGAGAGCAAGGGAGCTTTGCCAAAGACTACTAGAGTCTCACCAAAAGAACCTGTGGGCCAGCTTGACAAAGCTCCCCATTAGCACAGTTGGGATCATTTGATCTACCCTGACATATCATTGTAATGGATTGAAACCAATGAAGTATGTTTAAATCTTTGAGTTCATAATGACATTTTTATGGTAATAATCAGTCACGTTAAGAGGTTGATAGAAGACCAATTTATTATATAATATTAAGTAAAGGTAAAAAACAACAACATTTTATCTTGCCTTTTTCATATGAATTATACTAATAACTAACCAAACAATACATGAAGAAAAATACTTTGTTATACAAGTATTTCAACTAATAAGTGTAAAAGGAATACTTTTACAAACTGCATGAATCAACAATCTAAGCAATGAACATCAGTACTACTAACATCACAAAAAGAGAGACAACCAGGCATTACGTGTCTGCCCATGAAGTACTATGACTTCAACTGGCCTTGCTAAAGGGATCAAATCTGAGTCTGATGAAACTCTGTATTCAGCTGCCAACCTAAAGGAAATACAGAAGACAGATGAATATGTGATCTATACCATGAATGTGCACCTAGCAAAGTTCAGATTTCCAAAAACTACGGGTTAAATAAATGGCTCACAATCTTCAACTGTAAATGGAGAAAATGGAGAATCTGGATTTAAATATGTAACAAACATTGCAAACAAAACAGCTAGATCTATTTATTGCTGTGTCCTTCAGCTCCAAATTATTGAACCACTAACTCTATGCAAATTGATTTGAAATTCCAGGCTCTTGAATTTCATGTTAAAATGCACAGTTCTGGAAACATCCTTTAAATTAAAATTTTAAGACAAAAAAGGTTATCTCTATATGTTTGGACATTTAAATTTAATTTCTGTTTAATAATTAACTTAGCAAAGGATAGCTATCTTGTGGAACTGAATGTATTCAGTTTACAAACAGAATAAAACCACCAAAAAAGAGAACCTTTTTCAACTAATCTTTTTTTCAATGCCAAATTCTATGCAAACATGTCACCCATACCCTTCCTTTTAAATCCTACATCCTTGATATGCTTATTAACAGAATGAACAACTACTGACATCTTTCATAGCTGTAAATTTACAATTTCAAGTTTAAAATTACTATTATGAAATACATTTCTGTATTCCTGAAGTGTTTTGATCATTTCAGGTGACTGTTAGTGTCTTTTGGAACCAGGAGAGGGCACTGCAGAGCAGTGTAGCTCTAAGTACTTGTGACAAAATCAGAAAATGTCCTTTACTAAAAGAAATGTGCAAAGCTATACTACAGAAATAAGAAAAACTGAAGGAAAATCAGATAATCACTATAGGCCTTTTTATTTACTACAAAACAGAGCAGATAAAACATTTAACTAAATATATATCTAGGCTATTAAACAGAGATATATAGATGATAATAGATGGATAGAGAGATATAGATGTAGAACATCCTTTCAAGAACATCCCAAAGCTGAATCTGTAGCTCCTATTACAATATTTTTTTTCACTGCTTCTGCTGTTAGTGATAAAACCAGTTCTCAAATATTCCCTTGTACAGATTTAGAGTATATTTTGTTTTAATCCGTTCAAGTTTAGGACAAAGGATATTCAATACAGAAACAATTTTAGAAACACCGTAATAAAAATTATTCTCAGTTTCTGAAAAGGTTTTTCCAAACATAAAGAACACTGTTTTAAGTATCAGCTGCTCAATTTCAAGGCACTAGATAGGTGATTGTGTTCAGACCATCAGTAGGGAAAGATAACAGACATGTCATTGTTTTTGTGGAGATGAAATAAGAGTAAGGGGACTCTAAAACTTGCTATCTCAAGGTTTCTGTGGCCTAGACCTTTCTTATGACTATGTGCCTTTAGGTGTGGAAAGAGCAGAAGTGGGACTGTTCAGCTGGGAGTTCTGTTTCCTAAGTGACTCTAAACAGCATTCCTTAGATGTGTTGTCTATGCAAAGAGATTAAATCAATGCCAGAAGTCACATCTTTGGGGAAGGGAGAAGATTTAAGAAAGTTTCATGATATATCATGGTAAACAGCCTTCTGTGTGTTACCTTGAATATGGAATTTCTAAAAAAATCTGACATCTACTCTTAAATCCTTGTCTACATATTAATGTATTCTCCTGAGTGTTCTATCAAACCAATTCAGTTTTTCATTGTTGAATGAGTGTCATCTTTTTCTCATGTGAGAAAATTTGCCAATGTGTTCAATGATCCTTTATTAGAGATTTTCTGTGAAATATGAAAATTATATTGTTAGTTATGATGTTATCTAGGTTGTCAGTTGTGCCTGAAAAGACCAATTTATGACCACCAGATCTTCTCCAGCTATGGCCATATGGACATATTAGTTGACAGTATAATATTTGTTTACAGATGTATTTGCAAATTGGAGCTCTGTAACTTTGCACCTCAAATTACTTACCTCTTGTTTAAAAGAAACTAGATGGTCTATTTTTACTGAATCCAGAATTGTTCTGTCTCCTGCTTTTTCTTTCCTTCCCTCAACTTTGTTTGAAACACAGTGTGTCTTGCAATGTTTCTTCCACTTGCTTGCTTAAAGACTTACCTAGCTCAGCACTTACATACAGTATGCACCGAATTAATTTCCCTTATGCATGCATTTCCAACTTCAGTCCTTTACTCACATCCTCCTTGGCCTATAGAAATCTTAACTGTCCTTCAAGGCCCACCATGATTTCCACTTCTCCAATTAAGTTTTTGCTTACTATTTTAGGCACATCTAGTTCTTCCCCACCCAAAGTCCTACAAACTCCTCTCATCTTTTCTACTTTACATATCACCTAGCACTTTACTGTCTATTGCATCCTACTTTTTACTGATTATCTTATATGTGATAGCCTTGCCTTTGTAACTAGTAACTAGGTTTTTTTTTTTTAAATTCTAGTAAGCAGAAACTCTGATTCCTAGTTAACACTATATCTCCAATAGTCTATTTCATAACAAGTGCCCGGGAAATCTAATCTAAACCAAATGACTAGCTCATTGTTCAAGTATTATCTTTGGTGTGACTACTGGAGTTACACTGTCTAGATACTATGGTGAGTCTCTTTGAGGATGGTGTGCTTCTTTGTTCTTTTCTCTGCCTGGCTCCCCATATACCCGTCACCATCTAACTTCCGCAGCTATCAAGCAGGCCCAAACTCAGGGAATGCATCTTCTAGTTTTTAGTTAGCCTCTAGTATTTTTCTTTTTAGTCCTTTTCCCTGGAATAATTTCATCACCAACAACTTGGAAGAAACCTCAGAAACTATTCTTATTTCTTCTCCATCCTTATTATTCAGATTAGTATTGAGCCCCAGGCCAAAAACCTGACACAGATGCAATGTAGAGGAGAGAACATTTTATTGAACAATGGCAATAAGGATTCTCATATTCATTTCTGTGTTAAATTCTTTGGAAACTGAATACCCTATCACAGTGACATTATTAAACTGAATATCTTATCAAGGTGACATTATTACTAGTGAGCATAGTGAATGCATCTTTCCCATACCTGGACAAGCTTGTTTGCAGTCCTGCCTTAAAAAAAGTAAAAGTAGAAAATAAAACTAAATGATAGAATCAATTGTATGATTATGATTTTTATTAATTTTTTTAGAGAGACAGAGATAAGAAGAGGAGAGAGAGAGAGAGAGAGAGAGAGAGAGAGAGAGAGAGAGAGAGGGAGAAAGAACGAACACTAATCTGTTGTTCTGCTTATTGATGTATTCATTGGTTGATTCTTCTATGTGCCCTGACTGGAGATGAAACCTGCAACCTTGGTGTATCGGTATGATGCTCTAACCCACTGACCTACCCAGCCAGGGATGATGATGCTTTTTGAAAAAAATTCATGTTTAATGTTTTAATAGTGTTACCTATTTAATATACGTAACTATTTATCAGTATATTATCCCTTTTTATTACAAAACTAAAGTCATGCTCATAATTTTACAGCTTCGCAAGTCTGTTTTCAGCATCAGGGCAAGGAATCTTCTAGAAAAGGAGACCGCAGTCACTAAAATATTAAGGTAACAATGTGTTGAAACATAGTGGGATTATATTAAGCAAAACAGAGCTTTTCTAATGAACTAATTTTCTGAGTATCAATATATGCTTTCTGGTAGGAAGTAGGTTTGGTTAAGTATTACAGTGTCAAATACCTCACTAACGTTTTTCCTGAAACAGTAATATTTTGCTAGCTCAATTGGCCTTTTATTTTATTTTATTTTATTTTATTTTATTTTATTTTATTTTATTTTATTTTATTTTATACTTGGACATTTTAATGAACTTCCCGCCATGTAACTTCAAGCTACCAAAACACAGGCCCCAGCAACACCCTTAAATCTTCTCCTCGGCTGTTCTGCTGAAGAACTTGGCCTTCACAATGACAGGCTGCTTTGGGAGCTTTCACTTGCCCAGAACTTTGTAGTAGCCTGATCGCACCACCTCAATGACAGGAGCAACTCCAGTCTTGCTTTTGGCAACATTTACCCATGTCTGCTCACTGACCAGGGACCACGGTTTATCTAGGTTGACAATTGGGCAGAAGCTCTGGTTCCTCTTTAAGTGGTAATGCCTCATACCAACTTTCCCAAAGTAACCCGGGTGATATTTGTTGAAGTTGATCATGTGATGATGCAAGCCACCAGCATTACCGCAGTCCCCGGGGTGCTTCCTGTGCTTGCCGATGCGGCCGTGGCCATGGCTCACGTGGCTCTGAAGTATTCAGGTCTTCCTGAGTCTGGATGGCATGTCAGTGGTCAAGCTGCAAGAGCTGGCCATTTATTTTATTTTTCATGTACTTAACCACAAATTATAATTATAAACTTTTATAAAAAGATGAAAATATTTACTTTTATTCCCACAAGTTATGTCTTTTTTTAGCCAAAAGACTAATCATAATCTAAGGGGGAAATAGTAAAAGGGTAAGCTTTTTAAAAGTAATCATGACTTATTGATTTTTTATGAATCAATTTATTTAAAATCTATAAGAATCAAAAGTATATTCATTTTAGAATGTTTATAAACCATAGAATTTTAATGCTGAAATATAAAATCTTCCTTGAAGTGAAACATTTGAAAGGAAAATTAAGCCACCCACTTAAGAGTATTTTACAAGACTATGTTGTCATATAAAGTAATATGATCATTATAAAAATTCATAAGCACTTGTGAGTTATGGGTACATTATGACACAGTTAAATATTGGGAGCTGAAGGCAGAATGACTGACAAGGTAAATGGGTAAATGTATACCAGGAAGTCCTCTTTAAGCTTGTGTGAAGGTAAAGGAGTTAGAGTCCCTTCTACTCTACCTTCATTAATAGGAACAGTTTTTAAAGCATTTTCCCCAGAATGTAGATCACTGTAACTTGTATAACTGTAATATTAAAATATGGTGAATATTTTCAGTACCTGAAATTTATATGCCAAAACTAGTTCTAACTAACCAAGACAATATTCAATGTATTTATTATTCTTTATGTTAGCTGGCAATTCATGCACAGGGTTGAATATGTATTGGAGTACCTTTTATGAAATGAGAATAAATATTTTTGGGCTTCTATGTTATCATCACAGAATATGATGAAATGAACCTAAAATGTCTTATTGAAATAGGTAAAAGAAAGCTTGTAAGCAAATTTATAGCAACCTGTGTCCCAACTCCCATTTGCTTCCAACTGGCTCAATTCTGGCATTACCATCAACAACACCATGAGGTCAGCCTTGAACATTATATGGCACTACAGGGTTTTTATCAATCTATAACTAGACAAGTTTATGGTCAATCCCTAGGGTCTTGAAGACTCTCCCCCACTCACACAGAGCAAATCATGTGCTGGACCAGCCCTGCAGGAGTGTCAGTGTGCTCATTCAGAAGAGAATTCTGCCTCAACCAGAAATGGCCTACAAGGGGATTGTAATACTGAGTATTCAAAAATCTACTTGCAAAAGTAGGAACCAAAACAACCTTATTCAACTGTACAGAATAACTGCTTTTCAACTGATGTGAATTTTCCCTAGGGATTCCCAGAGACTTGAGAGTATGGGTAAATAAGGACACTTGGAAGGAAGCAGTTTCTTCCAGAGTCCCACTTTCCTCTAAACTCATTCTTAAATTTAATCTCCCACTTTTTATTTTCCAGATCCCTTTCCTCATTCAATTTTCTCCCAGTTTACAATGGAATGATGAAACTCTCACTCATCCATCTAAAAGAAAGGTGAAACTTTGTGTATTGTATTAATCTGAAATGTAAAGTCCTATGGGTTGCCAAACCCAGGGACTATTTCCACATGGCTTTTAGACAGTACCTTATTGTCCAGGAGACAAATTTCTGGAAAACCTCCTTCCAAGAATTTATCTACTTAAAGCTAAGCCTTAGGGAGAAACCAAGATGCGGCATGGGTGAACACCTAAACTGCTGCCTCATACAACAATTTCAAAACTAATATATAAGACAAAACACACATCATCCAGAGCCACAGGAAGGCTGTCTGAGTGGAAATTCTACAGCTGGAAGGAAAGAGAAAAGCATACCGAGAGTCAGAGGAACTGTGGAAGGCATAGGTATAAAGGTACATGCATGGAGAGGATGCACAACTGAATATGCAGCTGGCTTTCTCAAGTGGGAGGGAAACAAAAGCTCCCAACTGCACTGAGCTCCAGTTCTGGGCAAGACTCTGGGGATCCAGACCCATTCAGGAAGAAACTGGACTGTCTGGAAGCAGGCAGAACTAGAGGGCGGCTTTCACTCAGAGGTGTTTGCAGCAATTACCATGGGACACTAAGACACAGGGGCCTATTATGGGAAACCATTGTTATCTGATCTGCCCTGAGACTCCACCCCATGCAAGCTGAGCACAGAGGCTTTTTCAAGTCTTTTCCCATAAGGGTGTCTCCAGCACAGAAGTTCTTCCAGCATAGACACAGCTGATCCTCACAGCCAATTGGCCTGTGTAAAATGAGACTGTGCACACAGCCCACAATAGGGTCCACCTCAGGTAACTGGAGAGGCTGAGCCACTGGGCCCTATAGGACACCTAGCACACAAAACCACTCTATCAACTCAGGGAAGCAGCCAAAATATGGAGGCAAAGAAACAGATCACAAATGAAAGAAATGGAAGAAAGCAAATGACTAGATATAGAGTTCAAAACCATGGTTCTAAAGTTTTTCAAGAATTTTCTAAAAAAGGCCAATAAATTTAGTGAGACCCTTGAGGATATGAAAAAGGACCAACTAGAAATTAAGCATACACTGATTGAAATAAAAAATATCATACAGAGATCTAACAGCAGACTAGAGGATCACAAGAATCAAATAAAAGATTTGAAATACAAAGAAGCAAAAAATACTCAATCTGAAAAACAAAAAGAAAAAAAGAATCCAAAAGTATGAAGATAGTGTAAGTAGCCTCTGGGACAACTTCAAGTGTACCAACATCAGAATTGTGGGGGTGACAGAAGAAGAAAGAGAGCAAGATACTGAAAACCTATTTGAAGAAATAATGACCGAAAACTTCCCCCACCTGGTGAAAGAAGTAGACTTATAAGTCCAGGAAGCCCAGAGAACCCCAAACAAAAGGAATCCAAAGAAGACCACATCATAATTAAAATGCCAAGAGCAAAAGACAAAGAGAGAATATTAAAAGCAGCAAGAGAAAAACAGTTACCTACAAGGGAGCACCCATATGACTGTCATATGATTTCTCAACATAAACGATGCAGACCAGACGGGAGTGGCAAGAAATATTCAAAGTGATGAATAGTAAGAACCTACATCCAAGATTACTCTACCCAGCAAAGCTAGCATTCATAATTGAAGGGCAGATAAAGAGCTTCACAGATAAGAAAAAGTTAAAGGAGTTCATCATCACCAAACCAGTATTATATGAAATGCTGAAAGGTATTCTTTAAGAAGAGGAAGAAAAAAAAGGTGAAGATAAAAAGTATGAACAACAAATCCATATCTATCAACAAGTGAATCTAAAAATTAAGTGAATTAAAAAAATCTGATGAACAGAATAAACTGGTTAATATAATTGAGTCAGGGGCATAGAAAGGAAGTGGACTGACAATTCTCAGGGGGTAAAAAGTATGGGGGATGCAGTAAGAGACAGGAGAAAAATCGTACACCAATGGATAAGAACAGTGGAGCGGGTAAGGGCATGGGGTGGAGTGGGAACTGGGTGGAGGGGAACTATGGGGGAAATAGAGGAACAATTGCAATAATCTGAAAAATAAAGATTTATTAAATTAAAAATAAATAAAGTTACGCCTTATAAATAACTTGGTTGTCACAAGGGGCTGTTATTTGAATTAAAAAATAAAGTCAGATTTTTTTCTGAGAGATTTAGCTGATTGATTTGGCAATGAAAAAGACTTCATAGTTGCCCATTGACAAAATTGAATGGATTGGATGGGTAAGATTCTCCAAGGAAAGGAAAATTTAATTACTGATTTGTAAATGTATATATGTGGTTTTAAAAAGAGAAAATTTATGGACTACTTGAGCAAAATAGTTAAGACTATCAGGGATTAGAGACACTCTCAAACTTATACAATAGTTTGAGAGGCACCCAGAGGCAACAGTGTAGAACACTGCAAGATGAGAATGAGCTTCCCAAGGCTACTTAAGCTGTCATCCAGTTAATCTCAGAACAGAAGAGACTACAATTAGGAAAAAAATTAAGATTTATTGTAAGAATGCATATTAAATCTTTAGAATACTCATTTAGCTCTTTTCTTCTGTAAATAGTTTTCCTCATCTCTGCTACACTAGTCTGTGCAATAATTAAGGACAAGTTCAAAATATCAAATGGATAGTTTCTTTGGTTGTATTTTTCTTTACTAATAATGACAGAAGAATTAATAATAATAATATCATGCCTACATTATAATGTAAACAACCTATAAAATAGAAGGTCAAGAATAGATTGGTCCATGTCTATGAGTTCATGGGCATTTTTCTATGCTGTTTATTTATTTACTTTTTTAAGAAACAACTAAAAAGAAATAGAGAAATTAAAAAGAAAGAAAAGAAGAAATTTACAGTCGCCTCAGGGCAAATGATGGAAAAAACCCTATATAAAATAGGAAAGAAGGAAAAATTTCCACCACTCTGTCTTCTCACTCTCTCCAGAGCCTCTCCTCCCCTAAGCTCTAGAAATTTATTTACTTATTAATATATTTTATTGATTTCAGAAAGGAAGAGAGAGGGAGAGAGAGATAGAAACATCAGTGATGAGAGAAAATCATTGATCAGCTGCCTCCTATACACCCACTACTGGGGATCCAGCTTGCAACCCAGGTACGCACCCTTAACTGGAATTGAGCCTGAGACTCTTCATTCCACAGGCCAGCGCTCTATGCACTGAGTCAAACCAGCTACGCAAGTCTCTAGGAATTTAAAGATTGGAGGAGATGCTGTTAGAACAGCCCCTATCACCACTCCGATCTTGGTAACACAGGATACTGGACTTGGTGTTAGAAGGCCTGATTTCACTTATATGTGGGATCATATGAACAAAATGGTGTCTGGTTCTGCTACTGTATAATCTTGAGCAGTTCACTTATCTGATCCTCAGTTTTCTCATCTGCCTTTGCCACGTAGACTGCCCAAAAATGTTGTCTGAGTAATCTGTTGACCAAGCAAAGTGAAATTTAAATAGTTATTGCAGTGAAGGAAAGCAACACATCAGCATTCTTACTAATGTCTCAGAAGGAATGGTTAGAACAGATATTTTTAAGGTTTTGGTTTTGAATTTAAGTGCCTTTAGGCAAGAATATCTGATTAAAATTGGGCAGAAAATTCTTGATAAGAGTTTAGATCATTTCACTATATATACAAATATCATATAATTATGTTGTACACCTAAACTAATATAATGTTACATATCAACGAAATTTGTACACTCAGCAGAGAGATGGGGTGAGCAGCCTGGCCTGTGCTCTGTCACAGAGCAGGAGCCCCGCGATTGATCACCCCAAAAAGGTAGGCCCCACCCACCCCTCCAGGGCTACTCCATGGATTGCCCCAAAGGTAGGCCAGAGCCTGAGGGTCCCACCTCTGTGCTGTGTGGAACCACAAGGCGGACCCTCAGCACCCCCAGGCAGGCCTCACCACACAGTGGCTGGCCTCCCAGGCAGGCTCCGTACACACACAGCGTCAAGCCCAGCCCCGCCACCTGTATGTACCCACTATGCATGCAGCCATCTTGTGACGGCTACTTAGACTTTTATTAGTAAGGATATATCTCAAAAAAGAAAAAAAAAAGATGATAAGAACTCCGCAGAATGTATACTAGGTAACAAGTACCTGTTATGAACAGGTAACCATTACTGCTCTGAGGAGGGCAGCACTGTGGGTGAGAGACAGGAAGTGGTAACATACCTTTACCTCTTTACTGTCTGCCATGTTCTTTCTATCACTGTGGCTCCACACTTCAGTAATCAGTTATCAGATGGACTTTACACTTCTGTTTTTCACTTTTTTTTTCTTGATTTGGGGTGATTTCTGAGAAGAGGGAGAATAAATGTTTCCATTTACACTCCCAAAATCTATTTAATGTTTCCATTTTCCCTCCCAAAATCTATTTTATGCTTTTTGAATTTGTAATCATATACATTGCTTTTAAAAAATAAATTCAACTAATTTTTAGAAAGAGCATTTTTTTAAATGGTTAGGATTGGTGGCTCTAGCTGGGCAGAGTCTTGGCCTGAGTCTTGATAAATGTAATTATTTATAGGTGACTGGTTGGCCAGTTGATTGACATGTTGTCTAGAGAGGATGGTTCATTAGTCTGTAGTTCAGATGAATAGAATTTTGAAAAGTTCCTCAAGCTAACAGGAATTACTTATTGGTCAATGGCCTTCAATTCCTGGACAGGCATTTCCTGGAGTGAATAATAAAGTCATATTGATGTAGAGAGCTTAGTTCTTGGTATCGATAATTAAGCTGCAGGGCTGCCGGTGGTCTCAGTTCTCAGGGGACTCACATTTCCAAATATCCCTCTGCTATTTGACACGAGGACCTGCATGATTCCAGTATGTGGAATTTCCTATGAACAGGAAAGCCCACAAAGGCAAAAGTCCTTCAGAGAAGAAGGGCTCCAGAGTTTGAGGTACAGTGGAACCTTGAGATAAGAGTGCCCTAACATATGAGATTTTTGAGATATGAGCCATCAAGCAAGTGATTTTTGCTTTGAAATACGAGCAACATTTGAGATACGAGTAATCACGCGGATTGGCTAGCTGCACACGACCCACCAGTTTACCTCAACTGGAGCATCTCATAGTTTCCCACGCCTCAAAGTTACGGAATGAATTAAACTCGTGTCTCGAGGTACCATTGTATTTGAATCATTGGTAAAGTCACCTATTTACATGTAATCATCTTTAATTTGTATTCTTCTATGTATTTTTAAATTAGTTGATGCTTGGAGAAATAGAAATGAATTTCTGGACATATTTGAGAACTCTTTAATAAGAAACAAAGGTGGGCCATTTTCACAGAATTCTAAACTACAATTGGATGCTTAAATGCAGTGATTCACTTGGCACAGGAGGGCATCTATATTGTTTTTTTCAAGATGTAAACTGGAGAGTATTGTGGGAGACAGAATGTCTCACCACTTAATATATAAAATCCAAGGTTGTTATTAAATTTATCATTGTTATGATTTCACTTATATGTGGGATCATATAAACAAAATAAACTAACAAGCAAAATAGACAGATTCATAAATACTGAGAACAGGCTGACAGCTATTAGAAGGGCAGAGGATTGGAGGGCTAGGGGGAAAAGGAGAAGGGATTAAGCAAAGAAAAAACCCATAGACACAGACAATGCTATAGTGATTATGAGAGGGAGAGGAGATGAGGAGAGGTAGAAGGTAAAGGGGGGACAAATAATGATGGAAGGAGATTTGACTTATCATGATGAACACACAATACAATATACAGATGACATATAATAGAATTGTACACCTGAAAGCTAAATAATTTTTTAACCAATGTTACTCCCATAAATTTAATAAAAGCTTTTAAAAAATCACTGTTGCTTTGACTTTGACTATACCATTCAGCTCCACTAAAGAAAGCTTCCTTCAAAAGGCAGTGGATGAAATCAAAACAAATTGTGTGCTTTAAAACAAATTACTATGGCTACTCAGATTGCTCTAATTCAAAGCCTTGAAATTGATTTTAAAAAATCCATTATCATTCCTTCTAGGCTGAATGCATAGAGAAATGTCAAAATAAAATAAACATTTTGTATTATTTTTGAAAGTTCCCTTCTTTTGTGATTTGCCATCAGTGCTCATTAATTAGGATAATATATTCATAAGCTGTAAAAAATATGTTTTTATTGATTTAGAGAGAGAAGAAGGGAATAGTGGAGAGAGAAAAACATCGATGTGAGAGAGAAACATCCATTGGCTGCCTCCTGTATACACCTCAACCAGAGATGGAGCCTGCAACCTGGGCATGTGCCCTGACTGGGAATCAAAACAGCAAACTTTAGATGCACCAGACAATGATCAACCCACTGAGCACCACCAGCCATGGATTCATAATCTTTTTGAATACTCGGTCTAATATAATATTTGCATTCTGATATTTGGATCTATGAGAAAATTTTCCTGGCCCTGCACTTGTATTAATAATTTTTAAATTCTGAAGAATACCTTTAGTTGATTGCCACTTATTACAAAAAATTAAATTATAGTTAATGGCATATGTAAGATTAGTTTTTCTCATCATGTTTTATAAACATACATATTTTTAAATATATCTTTATTTATTTCAGAGAGGAAGGGAGAGGAAAAGAGAGATAAACACATCAATGATAAGAGAGAATCATTGATTGGCTGCCTCTGCATATTCCCCACTGGGGATCAAGCCCAAAACCCAGGCATGTATCCCTGACCAGAATCGAACCTGGGACCCTTCAGTCCACAGACTGACACTCTATCCACCAAGTCAAACCAGCTAGGGTTATAAATAGATTTTTATTGATATCAGGGGAAGGGAGAGGGAGAGAGAGATAGAAACATCAATGATGAGACTTATTGATCAATTGCCTCTTGTCTGCCCCCTACTGGGGATCGCCCAAATCCCAGGAATGTGCCCTTGACAGGAATGGAATCTAGGACTCTTCAATCCTCAAGCCAACACTCTATCCACTGAGCAAGGGCTCTCTTATCATTATAAGAGAATCGTTTTTATAGACAGCTATAATTTATAACTTAATTGAAGGAAAAAATTATATATATATATATATACATATATATATATATATATATATATATATATATATATATATATTGCTTTTTAAGAACCAAACTTCCTTTCAACCTTTCCAAAAATTTATGGAGAAATAATTGACATAACATTATATTAGTTTCAGGTGTACAAGATAATGATTTGATATTTATATATTATGAAGTGCTCACCACAGTAAGTCTAATTAACATCTATTACCATAATAGTAAAATAATATATTCTGAGATATTTTTTCTAGATAGTACCTGATTTATAGTAATCAAAATAGGTTATTTTCCTGAGCTAGTATCTGCTTTGTAGATTATTTTTAGATAAGCTCCAAAGTGATTGGAATATTGCTCTGGGAGACCTGCTGTTAAATTTTACCCTAACAAATGTGAGAAGATATTTTAACAAGGTGT
>PVJN01040425.1:0-19275 GCA_004026805.1 Lasiurus borealis | reverse complement strand
CTCCCTCTAGCACCGCAAGCGGAGTGTGTTTTTCTGGCCACAACTTAAATCAAAAGTCTCTTCTCTCTGTGTCTCTGTGTCTGTGTCTCTCCCTCCCCCCGTCTCTCTCCTCCTTCCTCCCGTCTCTCTCCTCCTCCATCCCCTTATCCCTCTAGCACCGCGAGCCCAGTGTGTTTTTCTGGCCACAACTTAAATCGAGGGTCTCCTTGCTCTGTCTCTCTGTGTCTCTGTCTCTCTCCCTCCCCCCTAACCCCCTCTCTCTCCTCCTTCCTCCCGTCTCTCTCCTCCTTCCTCCCTCTCCTTCTCCATCCCCATCTCCCTCTACCACCACGCACCCTGTGTGTTTTTCTAGCCACAACTTAAATCGAGGGTCTCCTCTCTCTCTCTCCCTCCCCCCGTCTCTCTCCCCTTTCCTCCCTCTCCTTCTCCATCCCCATCACCCCCTGGTCCTCTCCTTCCTTCCCTCCCAGTGGAAGGGACCGGCCAGCAGGGCCAGATCTTGGATGGGCAGGAGGCCTGTGGGGTCGCCTAGGGATGGGATGGTGGTGTGGGGGGGGAAGGTGGGGGATTGTCCGCCGCGGGGACGGGGACCCACCTGAGGTGTAGCTGACGAGGTCCACTCCCAGCGCCGGGCTCTTCCGCTTGCGGGGCCGGCCCTTGGGCACGGAGCCGGTGCCGTTGAAGTAGGGCAGCGCCAGGCCGCCGCCCTTGGCCGCCAGCTCGGTGTAGCTGAGCGGCGCCGGGTACTCGGCCTGCAGCAGCGCCTCGAAGTGCGCGCGGCAGTACACCAGGCTGTCCTTCATGCCGAAGTGGTCGCCCGTGGTCAGCGTCTTGCTGCAGGTGGAGCAGGTGAAGCAGCTCAGGTGGTAGACCGCGTCCCGCGCCCGCATCACCATCTCCGAGGCCGAGATGCCCAGGTGGCAGCGGGCGCATCTCTGCACGGAGAACCTTCTGGAAGGAAACAAAAAAAAAAGAGAGAGAGATCCGAGCGTCAGGGCGCGGGTGGAGGCTCAGGCAGGGCCTTCTCTCTCCCCACGCGGGACACCCTGGGGCTGGGGATCGGGGAGCGCACCCTTCCGGGTGGAGAGGACGAATCTCCCCCCACAACCCGGCCAGTCCGTTCATTTCCTCTGCTAATGTTTATCTTTTTTTAAAAATTTTTTAAATATATTTTATTGATTTTTTACAGAGAGAAAGGGAGAGGGATAGAAAGTCAGAAACATCGATGAGAGAGAGACATCGATCAGCCGCCTCCTGCACGCCCCACAGTGGAGATGTGCCCGCAAGCAAGGTACATGCCCCCGACCGGAATCGGAATCGAACCTGGGACCTTTCAGTCCGCAAGCCGACGCCCTATCCACTGAGCCAAACCGGTCTCGGCAATGTTTATCTTTTTAAAACGTTTTTTTTTAATTTATTTTTTACCGAGAGGAAGGGAGAGAGAGCTAGAAACATCCACGAGGAGAGAGAATCATGGGTCGGCCGCCTTCTGCCCGCTCCCCCTCCTGGGGATGGAGCCCCCAACCCGGGCCTGTGCCCTGAACCGGGAATGGAACCATGCGACCGCCTGGTTCATGGGCCGATGCTCAGCCACGGAGCCTCGTGGGCCAAGTTTTTATTTGTTTGTTTGTTTGTTTAAAGAAAATAAATCAGCCCTAACTGGTCCGGCTCCGTGGATAGAGCGTCGGCCTGCGGACTGAAGGGTCCCGGGTTCATTTCTGGTCCAGGGCATGGACCTTGGTGGCGGCAGGCACATCCCCAGTGCGGAGTGGGCAGGAGGCAGCTGATTCATGACTCTTTCTCATCATGGATGTTTCTAGCTCTCTGTCCCTCTCCCCTCCTCTCTGTAAAAAAAATCAATAAAATATATATTTTTTAAAATAACAAAACAGCAGCCTCCGCACTAGCTGGCTCGCCACGAATGCGAAAGCTTTGCGATTGCAACGCGAGAGAAAGCGGCTTGCGGGCGACAAAGCGGCTTCCGTTCTAACCGCTTCTGTCCCGGGGGTCCCTAAGCGCGGAGCGGGGTCCCCGCACGCACCCTTCATCCATCCATCCCCCTTCCCCGTCCAGGCGCGCTGGCGGGAGGAATAACTCCACGCGCCCAGGCCGCCTGCAGTGCCCCAGGAGCGGGAAAAGGAACTGGGAACCGGGGCGCCTGGCTTGGAGCTAAGACACCCCTACCTTCCCAGGTCATTTCCGGGGAGAAGCGGGGTCCCCCGCCGCCCTCACCCCAAAGCAACGCCCAGCAGCCCAGCGGCTGCGGACGGGGCCGCCACCGGTTCAGGTCTAAGGCGCGGCGGCCTTGGCCCGGTTCGTAGAAAACGGAAAAAAAAAATACAAACCAAAACCCAAAACCAAAAAAAAAAAAAAACAACCCGCTTTCGCCTCGGAGGACCGCGACGCGTTCATTCACTCCACCCGGACTTGCCGGCGCGGCTCCCTCCGCGCGCCCTGCGAGGGGCCAGGGCGCACGGGGGTTACAGGGGACGCTGCGCATCCAGGTCCCCCACCTCCCCCCACCCATGCGCACGGTCTGTCTGTCTTGGGGCTGCGGGTGGAAGGTGGAAACGGCCGAGTCCTCTGGTCCCCGGCCCCTCTAGCCGTTCCCCGAAGAGGCGAAAGGCGCGGGGCGCGCAGGGAGCGGGCGCGGAGCGAGCGGGGCGCGGGTCCCGGGCACACCTGTAGTAGTCCTCCTTGCAGTAGATGCTGCCGTCCTTGGCGAAGCAGGTGAGCTCGGACTCGAGCGCCAGCTTACACTCGCAGCACTTGAGGCAGCGCAGGTGCCACTGCTTGTCCACCGCCAGCAGGTAGTAGCGGTCCGAGATCTTGCCGCCGCAGCCGGCGCACAGCGCGGGCTTCTCGGGACTCAGCGGCGGCAGGCCCTGCGGGGCGAGCACAGAGCCGGTGAGCAGGGAACGCGCGGGCCAGGGGATGGAGAGGAAGGGGACGCGGGCCCGCAGGGAGGCAGGCAGGACCCAGGGCGCGCGCGGGGGCCGGGGAAGGGTGGGGACAGGGCGCCACAGCCCCAAAGCGCACAGCGCGCGGACCATCGCTCAGGTCCCCGTGCGCCTCACCCGCTTTCTGCCGGCTCCCCGGACCCGCTGGCCACTGGGGACACGCCGGCGGCCACCGCGAGCGTCTGTGGAAAAGGCCGGGGCGCGCACACGGAGGGTTGTCGGGGACCTGTTTCCAAACCCGGACGCGATGCACAGGGCGGCTCTCCGCGCGCGCAACCGGAGCCAAACCACGGGGCGCTGTCCTTTGGGGATCAGGGAGGGCGTTTCGACCGGTTTACACCGGTTGTTTGTCACCTAACGGGGTCACAATGGTGTCCCAATCCCGGGGAGCAGGCGGAGGAGGGAGGTTTTTATACCGGACGGAGCTCGCGGTTTGGTCAGGGTTCTGATTTGGGGGTGAATTGGGCAGAAGCCGTTTTCCCCTGATTCCGGGGGACCCGGTCCTCTCTCAGGTCAGGGTGGGAAGCGCCGGTTTCCAGGGAGGGTCCCCCAATGCGCACACAGCCCCCCAACTCCGGGGCGCACACAGACCTCCGTCTGGGACAGCGGTTTGGGGATCACATCCACCTTCCCGCCTGCGTTCCTGCTGAGGACAGGGAAACCGCCCTGGTAGTGGAGCCCCGCCTTCGGGAATGTGGGGTGCCGGCGGTTTGTTTTGAAACAGGGGGACCCTAAAACGGGTCGATCGGCGGAAATGGGCCGGACGATCCCGAGAAACTTGGGGAAGAGGACGGTCCAGGGAAATCAAGGTTCGCCCGGGACGCAGACCCGGTCCCGCGCGCTGAACTCGGGTTTGACGCGCGGGAAACGTCCGCGCCGCGGGGCGCTTCGTGGGAAGGGGACCCCAAAGGCGGCTGAAAAGCGGGCCCAGGCCGCGCACCCCGCGAGTCTGAGCTGCGGTCCCCCGCGCGGTGCCTCAGGAACCAGCAGCTCCGGGCCTGACTTTGGTAGATTTTTTTTTCCTTCGGTTCGGGGGTGTCCGGTTCGGGGAGCGGTTCGTAGCGGGAAGCGGCCGCTCCCGGTCATGGATGCGTTTTCCTTCCGGGGCGGACGCGCCCGTTCTCGGCACGAACAGCAGCGACGAGGAAGCCCGGCGTTTTTCGGCTCCTTCTCGCCCGGGGCCGCGCGCCTCGCTCCGCCGGCTCTTTTCTTGGGGTTCCCGGCGCGTCCGAGGGGGTCCGGCCCCCGGAGCGCACGCACAGCGCCGTCCTGACTCGCTAAGAGGAGCCGAGCTGAGCTGCCAGAGACCCCGAAAGTGGCTGCGTTTGGAGGTTCCCCGGGTCCGGAGCAGTCGAGGTGGCCCGTTCCGTTTCCTCCGGCTCCATCCACTCCAAGGGCCCCGAGACCGGGGCGCCCCGGCTCCCGCTCCGCACCTCCATCCTCTCCGCGGGGAGACGCAGCCGAGGGGGCGCTGGGACCCGCATCCCCGGTCCCCCATCCTCTCGCTCCCGGATCCCCCCTACTCCCCGCGCATCTGGCGGAGCGCGGGGGCTCCCCGCGGTGGAGACTTCCCGGCCGAGCGAGACTGGGCGCGGAGCCGCGACTCCTCCCCACCCGCCAGCCCGCCCGGGGACCGGGACTCTGGGGGCGCGCAGGGCGCTGGCACGGTGGTGGTGCCGGGGACCACCCTCCCCTCCTCGTCCCTCTTACCGCGTCGCGGCCGTTGAGCTGCGCGCCCTTGGCCAGGCGGGCCTCGCTCTTGGAGCGGCGCTCCATCTCCTCCATGATGCCCTGGATGTGGCCTCCGGAGATGCCGTGGAAAAGCATGGCTGGGGGGCGGAAGGGACACGCTTTGTCTTCGGCGGCGCGGCACCCCACTATTTCCATATACCCGCGCCCGGGGAGGTTGGGGTGTGGGGGGTGGCTCTCAGCGCCTCCACCGACAGGCGCGCACGGCGGCGGCGGCGGCGGGGACCCGGAGCGCAGAGCCGCCCGGGGAGGGACCCGCCGGGGCCGCAGGGAGGGCGGGAGGGAGGGAGGGGAGAGAGGCAGGAAGACGGGAAAGCGATGCGCTGGGGGAAAGGAAAAAAAGAGAAAGAGGAGGAAAGAAAAAGAGAGGGAAGAAGAAGGAAAAGAAAAAAGAAACACACACAAAACACACACACAAAATAACACCAAAAAACCACAAAAAAAACCCGGGGCGCTCCCCGCGGCCGCGCGGAAAGCAAACGGGCGCCCGCGGGAGGGAGAGATCGAGTTACTAATGAGCAGCGACCGCGGCGCGGGAGGGAGGGTGGGGTGGGGGAGGAAGGAGGGGAGAAAGGGGGGTATCGCGGGAACCCCGTCCCCACAGCACAAAGCGGGAGCGGGCAGCGGGCAGCGCTCCGTCCCGCCGCGCGGGGTCCCCGGAGCCGGCGGGTCGCGCTGCGCTGCGCTCCTGCCCGCGCGCCGCGGCGGCCGGTGTGTGTGCGGCGCCGGAGACCGCTCCTTCCTCCTCAGCCGGGAGGGAGGAGGAGTCCTCTCCGCAGCGGCCGCGGGCTTGCTCTCTCTCTCTCTCTCTCTCTCTCTCTCTTTTTTTTTCTTTTCTTATTCAGACAACAAAGACCTGTCATCCTCTCAACCCCCCGGTGACGGGCACGCGGGGACAAACAGGACCGAGGGGGGTCCGGGGGCGGCCGGGGGAGGAGGGGGGGGCCGCCTTGCCGTCCCCCGCTACCCCAGCGCGGCGCGCGCGCGCGCACACAGGGGCGCGCACACACAGATGCGCGCACCCGCATAGGCGCGCGCACACACACACACACACCCTCCCCAGACTCTTCCGGGCAAAATCACATTTTAAAAGGAGCCCTTCTCGGCCCCGCCCGGGGTTCCCGGAGCCAGAGAGCCGGCCCCGGCCCGTGGGGGTCCCATCCCGCCCCCCCCCCAGACCCCGGCTCTGCCAGGCCCGCAGGAGGCGGCTCCCCCCCCCCTGCGGCAAACTTTGGGGGTTTCCTCCACTCCCTCACCCCCAAAGAAGTCAAGGCTGGGGAGCGAGTCCTGTCCCTGCCACCCACCCCCTCGCCCTGCATTCACTGGCTCTAAGCAGGTCGCCCCCGCACTCCCCGCGGGGACCCCAAGGGGACTTGGGGATGGAGCCATCCTCCCCCCTCACGCACACCCACACCCACACCCACGTGAGATGGGAGCCGGGAGACGCTGGGTTTGAGAGCTGACTCTTGGAGAAAGGTTTTTCGGGGAGAAATCAGGGTGGAGAGGGGGTGTCGCCGGTGGGCCTCGGGGTGCCACTGGCCCTGTCCATGGAGGGGTGGGTGACCTCCTCTCTTAGCCGGTCGGGTCTGAGGGACCCGGGTCCCCGTGGGCACACGTGTCTGTGTGGGCAGCGCTGGGGACTCGCGGGAGCTGGGCGGGGGCCTGCGGCCTGGGGTCCCCGCTACCCTGGGGGGGGGGAGGGAGGAGATGTTTCAGGGGTTATAAGGGGGGGGCTCCTCGCTGGAGAAGAGGAAGGTGAGCTGGTCACCCCGTTCTGTCTCCCTGCCTCGGGGCACCCCTCTTCAGCCCTGTTAAAAAGTGCCCTCGGTCCGGGGAGATGTGTCAATTCCTTCAAACCACCAGTCGCCCCGAGAGCGGCTGAGAGCTGGGGGCGGCGGCTGCAGGAACCGGGCCAGCTTGAACCGGGAGAGGAGGCGGCAGGCTGCTGGTGCCTTCCTCACTCTGGCCCGCCTTGGTCCCACCCGCCCCAGGGCCATCCATCCCGGGGGCCGAGGGCTGTGTCCTCACACGTCCCGGCACTGCGGGGAGTCCCCTGGTGGCCGACTGCCTTCCCTCTGCCAGGAGGACCAGGAAGTGGGCCAAGCTGGGAAGATGGAGAGGGAGAGGGAGAGGGAAGCAGGAAGGGAGGAAGGAAGTGAAGGAAGAGGGAGGGAAGATGGGAGGGAGGGAGGGAGCGGGAGAGGGACGGAGGGAGGGAGGGAGGAAGAGAAGAGGGAGAGAGGGATGAATGAGGAAACCCTGGGTGCAGAGCCTGACTCCGTTCCTAATAAGTCCTTTTCTGAAGCTGCCATAGTCACCCCTTCCGTGACCCCCGAGACTGCCTCCCCTCTCCCCCCCCCATTCTTTTCTCGGGATCAGAACTAATGTCGTTTGCAGACTGGACTCCGCCGCGAGGTCCTGGGGTGCCAGAATGCGGCTCAAAAAAACACAATTTCACACAAAAATGAAGCCAATCAAGTGAACTAAGCCAGCGCCGGCGGCCGGCAGGGTGGCTATTTACTGTAAGTAATGTAATGAGGCCCTCTGGACGGAATCAATGAGCTTTGCAAGCCCCAGTGCCTGCTGGGAGCGCAGCCAAGGGCCCCGAGGAGGGGCTGGGGCGGCCCCCCTTTCCCAGACAGCAGGTCCCCTCACAAAGAGGTGATGGCCCCCCACAAGTTAGCAGGCAAAAGGACTCAGGCCCGAGGAGGAGGAGGAAGAGGAGGAGGAGGGGGAGGGGGAGAAAGGGGAGGAAGAAGAGAAGGAGAAGCAGGGAGAGGAGGAGGAGGTCTGGGAGAGGAATATCTCTCCATTCAGGGAAGGAGACCCCAGGAGATGAGAAATAGGGGACCTCGCTCCAGGGACCTGCTCTCTCCTGTTTCTGAGCTGAACTCTTGCCTCCTCCGAATCCACACACACACACACACCGCCTGCCCACATGGGGGTTTGGAATTGGGTTTGGCAGTTCTTGGATTTTTGGTTCTAGAAGCTCAGCAAAAAACGACGAAGACCCTCCCCCTGCCTCCCCGAGAACACCCCTCTCTCCCTGCAAGAGATGATGAGAGTTTGCAGACTCCGGGGAGGTGAAAAGTTAACAAAGCCAGAACTTGGGGCAAAGTGCCCAGGGCAGAGCCGGGCCAGCCAGCGTGGCTCAGGGGTTGAGCTTGACCTATGAACCCAGAGATCGGGGTTCGATTCCCAGTCGGGGTTGTGGGCTGGATTCCCAGGGTGGGGAGTGCAGAAGGCAGGTGGTCCACGATACTCTCTCATCATGGATGTTTCTCTCTCTCTCTCTCTCTCTCTCTTTCCTTTTCTCTCTGGAATCAATAAAAGAATTTTTAAAAATGTCCCGGGCAGGCAAAGACAGAGTCCTTTCAGCCTTCCATTCACTCATTCATTCACTCATTCAATCACTCACTCATTCATTCACTCACTCATTCATTCATCCACCCACTCATTCATTCATCCACTCACTCATTCATTCATTCATCCACTCATTCATCCACTCATTCATTCCCTCACTCAC
The DNA here is from genome assembly GCA_004026805.1 of Lasiurus borealis. NCBI lineage: Eukaryota > Metazoa > Chordata > Mammalia > Chiroptera > Vespertilionidae > Lasiurus > Lasiurus borealis. The sequence goes on along the minus strand of PVJN01040425.1, from coordinate 11,040 downwards.
TCATTCACTCACTCATTCAATCACTCATTCACTCACTCATTCATTCATCCACTCATTTATTCCCTTCCTCACTCATTCATTCATTCACTCACTAATTCACCACTCGGTCCCACGCCTATTTGTTGTTCATCTCTCGGCTCCTGAGAAAGGCGGGCAGGCACCTTCTGGAAGCAGTTTCCGGCCGGGACCCCAGCTCCGCCTGCTCCTTCTTGTAAAAGTCGGGTAATGAGCTCCCGCGCCCCGCGGGATCTGCTACTTCCCCTGATGAAGCAGCGGGCGGGACCCCGCGGCTCAGCCAGCGCAGGAAGTGAGCGGGGAGCCCGGGGCGGGCGGGCCGGGGGCTGGCGACTTGGGGAGGTCCTGGGTACCGGCAGCCCGGCCTCCCAGTCCGGCTCCTTAAAGGGGAGGGAGGAGAGGGCGCCTCAAGAATATGGGTGTGTAACCTGGGGTGTCTTAGCCGTTTTTTGTCGGGGAGCCCTCCTCACCACCTCTCACTGTCAAAGGACTTGTCGGAGACCGTGTGCCCCAAAAGTCGCCCGCCTCGCCCGCTGCCCAGAAGCCAGATCCAGTCTCCAGTCGAACCCAGAGCTCCCTTCGGAGCACCGGGCCGAACTCTGGCCGCTGGGCCGGGCGCGGCGCTTCCTGCGGGTCCCTGGCACCGCGCGCTGATGGGCGCAGCGCGCTGGCGGCTGGATAGACCCCGCGCTCGGGGCGCTGGCGCTGGACCCAGGGGTCAGGCTCCCCGCTTCCCACCAGGACGACGGCAGAGGCCCCGTCTCGGGCTCAGACCCAGACGCCCCAGAGGGGAGGAAAGCGGGTGCCTGGCTCTCCCAGGGGCGCCGGACCTGCATCCAGACCTGCGTTTTGGAGGCTGAGACCCTGCGCCCGAGGGTTGTCCCCGGCCTCCCGGCCCCCGAGAGCTGGCGGAGAAGCGCCCCGAGTCGGGGCACCCCAGGACCCTCGGATCCCAGGGACCCCAGGAGCCAGCGTCCTTGGGGTGCGGGTACCGCGCACGGAGCGCTGACCACCCCGCGCTGGGCGCCCGGCTGCGTTGGGCGGGCGGGGAGCCGCCGGGCCGCTTCCAGTCGGAAAACAGAGGAGGACCCTTCTGTGCCCACCGTCCTTCCCCACCAGCGAGGTGCAGGTCCCGGCTGGGGCAGCGGCCGGCGCGCCCCGGACTCTCCCGCGAGGAGGGAGCCCCTCCGGACCTGCTGGGCGCGGGCCGGGGGCTCAGCTGCCTGGAGGGGAGCCGGAGCCCCCAGCTCTGCGCGCGCTCCAGTCCGCGCCCCTCTCTCCGCGCCCGCAAAGCCCCCGCCGGCCACCTGCTCCCTCCAGGGCCGCGGGTTCCTCTCCGAGGGCGTCCCTCCCTCCCTCCCTCCAAGGCCGGGGACCAGGCGCTTGGGTACCTGCAGCCCCTTCGCCAGACTTCCCGCGCCGCCGCCGGGGAAAGACCGGGGCGCACCCCGCGCCGCGCCCGCTGCACAGGCTGCACCGGGGTTGGAGGAAACAAAAGCGGGGCGCCCGGTCCCCGCGCCTCTTCCCGGGAGGAGCCGCGCGCAGCCCCCGCGCAAGAACCACTCCGGGCCCCGCGCCCCGCAACCTCCCGCCTCATCCGCCCGCGTCCCCGGCGCGCGAGGCTCAGATGCTCGGGAGAAAGGCCGCGGTGGGTGGATATTGGCGCTGCCCGGCGCGGGGTCATTCCCCAGACGCCCCTCTCCTCCCCCCCTTCTCCCTTCCCCCCAAAGAGGCGCGTACACGCGTGTCCACACACACACACGCACACGCGTGCCCCCCCCCACACACACACGCAGGCTGCGCGCTCCGGCCGCGGAGAAAGGACCGGGAGCGCGAGGCGCGGCCCATCCAGCCCTCACCTGCCTCCAGCGCCGTGCCGTTCAGCATCCTCGGACCCGCTCAGCCGGGGCGCAGGCTGCCCGCCCTGCGAGGAGGAAGAGGAGGAGGAGGAGCCGCGGTCAGCCCACTGGAAGGTTGCGGGGAGAGGGTCCTCTTCCCCCCTCCACTCCCCCCTTCACTCCCCCATCCCCGTCCCCACCACCGCGCGGGTCTCTGGAACCCCAGGCGCCGGCGGGTGCGCGGAGGGACGCGGGCGCGGGATGGAGAGGCCCGGAGCGTCCAGCCTGCCGCGCGCGCGCGCGCCCCGCCCGGGGCGGAGAAGTGCGGGCGCCCGGCAGCCCCCACCGGGTCTTACCTGGAGGTCTGGGTGTCCCCCCGCCAGAGCCCGGTCCTTGGAGAGGGAGGGAGGGCGGGCGGCCCCGGGTCCCGCCGCGCGGTTCCCTCTGTGAATCCAAATACACACACACTCTGTGGGGCGGATGGGGAACCTCTCTCTCTCTCTCTCTCTCTCTCTCTCTCTGCGCCCCCCCCCCCTTTCTCTCCGGCATCCCTCACCTCTGGCCCGCAGCCCCCGCCACCTGTCTTTTATTTTCTGTTTATGCTTCCGGCTCAGGAGGAGGAGAAGGAGGAGGAGGAGGAGGAGAAGGGGGTGTCCCCGGGGCCGGAGCCGGGCGGCGGCGCGCTCCGCGGCTGCGTCCCGCCCTCCCCGCCTCGCAGCGGCAATCCGGGGAGGTGTTAATGGAGGCCTCGCCGCTCCGGAACCTCGTAAAGCCGCCGCCGCCGCCGCTCCGGGCTGGGGCGCCGCGGGGGGCTGCAGAGGCAGCGGCTGCCCGAGCGGCCCGGACAGACGGACGGACGGACGGACAGACGGGGAGGGGCGGCGGCGCTCCGGAGGGGAGCCGGGCCCGGCCGGGGATGGCTCGCCGAGACCCCCTCCCCGTCCCTCGGGCCCTGCCTCGCTCTGGCTCTGTGCGCTCCGGGTGGAACGCGCGGACCCAGCACTTTGGGGTGCGCTTTGCGCGCCAGGGGGGCCGTGGGAGGCTGGTTCCGGGGTCCCTCTCCAGCCCCATGTGGCCAGGAGGTGGGGACGGGGGAGAAGCGGGGAGAAAGGGGGACGACTCACGCGCTGGGAGAGGAGCAGGAGGGGGAGCGGGGGGCGCAGACAGACGTACCCGCCCGGGTGGGTGGGGTCCGGTTACCTGGGCGCACGTCCCCCCGGGGGTTCCCCGGGCGCCGTCTGGAAGCCGAGGAGCCTCTGGCCAACGATCTGCTCCCTCCGGAGCCCCGTGCGCCCCTCCAGCGGGAGACGAGGGGGCGAGGGATCACCGAGGGGAGGGCCCTGGCCGCTGGGGCAGGGGGTGTGAGCACCCAGACTGGGGAAGGGAGGGACTGGGGAAGGGAGGGTCCCTCCCTTCCCGCTCCCCTCTCCCGGGTGTCCCCACCCGCCTCCTCCTCCGCGGTGCGTGCCTCCGGGAAGCCGGGGGCTGGCGGGGGTGGTTAGAGGGGTGGTGGTGGGGGGTCCCCGGCCGCCACCAGCGTGGGGCGCAGGGCGCGTGGGTCCGGGCAGCGCCGCGCACCGGCGAGGAGAGGCCAGGGGCCCGGGGAGCCGGGCAGCCCAGCCCCAGGCGTCTTCCTCCTCCCGCCCCAGGCCGGACTGTCGCTGGGGCACCCCGGCCCGAGCGTCCCCCTCTTTCTCTCCACCACCCACACTCACCAGCCAGCCGGGCCCACAGCCACGTCACCCTGGAAGGTCCCCGCCCCCTCCCGGCCCCTCGGAGCTCCTTCTCTCCTCCAGGAGCCCCCTCGGAGCTGGGTCTGTTCCCGGAGCCAGGGAGGGAGCAGGTCTCCTCCCAGGTTCCGTGTCTACGCTCGCAGCGCCAGGCCATTGCAAGGATGGATGGACGCACGGGTGGATGGATGGACGGACGCACGGACAGACGGTCGGACGGCGGCGCCCACCCCCCAAAACGCTTGGGAGCGGCCACCGATCTCTGCCTGTTTGGCTCTTCGGAGGCTGACGGGCCGGTTCGGTGTTTGCCAAATACGTGCCTCCCGCACACGCACGCGCACAGGCGCGCACGGAGGAGCCGCAGCTTTAGCCTCAGCTGGAGGGGAAGGTGAGGTGGCCAGGAACCTCCAGATCCTCCCCAGGAGCCTGGGTGGCGGGGTTCACACGCTCTGACACTCCCGGGGTCTCAGGAAGGGTGTGCCCCGAACCTGGCGGTGCAGGGACCCCAAGACCAATTTGAGGACCAGGGTCAATGTGGCTGCAAAGACAGGATACCTCGAGGGCATCCGGGGTCCACCTGACCCCTCACTCAGAGAGCTGCGGGTTCTTTCTTTCTTTCTTTCTCCTTCCTTCCTTCCTTCCTTCCTTCCTTCCTTCCTTCCTTCCTTCCTTCCTTCTTCTCTCTCTCTCTCTTTCTCCTTCCTTCCTTCCTTTCCTCTCTATCTCTTTCTTTCTTTCAATATCTTTTTATTGATTTGAGAGGAGACAGAAACATCCAGGATGAGAGAGAATCATGGATCAACTGCCCCCTGCACGCCCCACCCTGGGGATGGAGCCCCCAACCCGGGCCTGTGCTCTTGACCATGCATCGAACCCCGACCTCCTGGTTCCTAGGTCGCCGCTCCACCCCTGAGCCACAGGGACTAGGAGGGGGTGGTGTTGGGTTAGGGTGTGTGGGTCTTTAAAAAGCCTCCCGTCCTGGCTTCCAAAATAGAGGGGCCAGTGTGGCTTCTGGCGGGGAGAGGGGAATGTGCGTGCCATCCCCCTGCTGGGGGGCCTGCACCCGGAAAAACCCACAGCAAGACGCCCCTGTCCCCTTAGGGGTTTTCCGAGTGGGAAACCGGCATCCCCCTCACCCTGCAGTGTGGTTTGCAAGCATCTCCCTAGAAGCACAGAGGACCACAGCCCTGGGCAGCCAGCCGAATGTGACCCAGTGAGACGGCCCCACCCCCACCCACCCCACCGTCCCCAGCCAGAGAGGGGGGGGTGGAGGAGGGGAAAGAGAGGGAGGGAGGGGTGCTGATGTGCGGCTGGGAAGGCTTGACATGTTTCCTCTGTGATGGGTCCCCCAGTCCTGGCTTCCTGGTAACCCCCCCACTGCCCTCCAGGAAGTGATCTGGGAAGGAGCCCTCAGGAGGGAGGTCCCCTAGGTCATGTCCACCCGTCCAGAGGCTTTCTCCAAACAGGCCGGCTCCTTGTCCAACTGAGGGGCCTTCCCTCCTCCTGTCCCCCGGAAGATGGCTTTTTCTGGCCGTTCCTCTCTCTTCCTCTTGGGACCGAGGACGGAGCCCCGTCCGCCCTCGCTCTACATGGCTGCTCCTTGGCTGGGGAACGGGAAGGAGGTGGGCCCATCGACCTTTCTGGAAGGACACCCTCTTTCCCCCATTGTCCTTGACGTAATTCCCGGACAGGGGGGCCTGGCCACACCTCCCTCACGGGGCACCCCGAAAGCCAAGCTTGGGAAACATGTCTCCTGTGACACAGAGCGAGTGAGTGAGTCACAGGTCACAGTGGGAGGGACCACGCCAGTCCCGGGGCTTCTTGGCACTCATCGGCCCTTCCTCCTGGAGCTGAACGCCAGGGGAGGCGCAGGCCGCTTGCGGGACACGTAGTGGGGCCGCAGGCAGAGACCCAGGCGGCCCTGTGGGTGTGGGAGAACCTTCCAGATCCTGCTGGAGACCTGGCCGAGGTCCGCTCTGGGGAGAGCCAGCCCTGCGGGGGCCAGAGCTGTCCTGGGGGCCAGGGGCTCAGAGGGGAGCAGGGTGTGAGCTGAAGGGCCCCCCGAGCTCCCGCCCGGGTGGGAGATGGTGCCCATGGGCCATGCAGAACCCCCAGCGGAGGAGGAGGAGGAGGAGGAGGAGGAGGAAGGGCGCTTTCATCACAGCGGCCGGACCCTGGGCCCCCGGGGGCCGAATGATTTACGGTCTCCACGGAGAACAGATGGAGGGTGAGGCCTTCTCCTCGCGGGAGGGAGGGCCCGCCTCTGCCGGCCGCTCGGATGCTGCGGGTCCGGCTTACAGATACCTCCCCGGAGGCAGCTCGGGGCTCAAGATATAAACACGATGTCCTCGAGCCTCCCCCGTTTGCCAGCCACCCCCGCCGGGTCACTGACCCACCCCCCCCCCCCAGAGGAGGAAAGAAACCCTGGGGAGCACTGAGGCTCCGGGAAAATCCCGGAGGCTCTGATGCCACCTGATTGCTGTATTTAAAGGAACAGCCAGTATTTTCCGGCTTCAGCAAGTGCGTCCGAGAACGAGGGAGGCCAGCAGGACAGTCCACGGGCCAGTTTGGGAACACTGACACTTGCTCGCTTTTTAAAAAATTTTATTGATGTTCTTTTATATATATACACACATACATATACATATATATGTATACACACACACACACACACACACACGATTAAATCAGTGCTCACGCACTCAGAGCAGAGAGCAGTTCTGGATTGAGCTGTGTATGTGTGTGTGTGTGTGTGTGTGTGTGTGTGTGTGTGTGTGTGTTTAACATGAGGCTGAACGCAGTGGCCGTCAGAGCCGGGAGGGCCGTCACACGTAGAAGCAGGAGTTGAATCTCTTCCTCTTGGCGGGGTCCTGCACGTTGACCTGGCTGTAGGGGCACTGCAGGGGGAAGAGGACGAGTGGTTAATGGCCTCCTCGGTCGCCGGCTGCGAAAAGTAACCAGAGCAAAGGCGGCCGGCGGCTCCCGGGGAACAAAGGGGACTGGGGACCACGTGACCGGGGTCACTGGATCTGTCAGGTCCTGCAGGACAGGAGGAGAATCGGGGGGAGTCATCCTGGTCCGGGTCCCAGAGTTACTTCCTGGGAGCTTCCTTCCTTTCTTCCTTCCTTCTGACTGTAAAGGTCTCACAGTCAAAAACTCACCCCGAGGAAAACCCCCGGTCCCCAGTTTACACAGAGCTCCCGTGCCCTTCGTTCGGGACAGACAAAGGCAGAGAAGCCTCACTTGTCAGCGTGGCCAGGGTTACACGCGGACTCGGCGTCTCCTCCTTCATTAGAAAGCGGGTCACTTAGAGGAAATAATGTCTCAGTCACACCATCAGATCGGTCTGCACACACAGGCCTCTAACCTCATCTCGGTAGCAATGTACCGGACCAGTGTGCGTTTGCAAAGTTACAGCAGAGAATCCATTCCCATTTATTTTTTTTGCTCAAAATAGGGAAGGAGTCGCTAGTTCATCTCATCAGCGGTGCGCACAGAGGTGTGTATTCACCGACGCAGACATTTCAGGAGATGGATGGTTTGGGGGAGTTTCAAGGTTAAAGACAGAGCAGAAAAATGACCCAGAGAGAAGAAAGAGACAGCAGGGGAAGAGGAGGAAGAAGGAGGAGGAGGACGAGGAGGAAAAAGGGAAGGAAGGGGAAAAGGGAATAAAGAGAGAACCCCGTTATCACGGAAGGGACCCCTGCCTCTCGGCGCTGGGCCGGTTTCCGCGTGTTCGGCTCGCAACTAATGATGAAAGGCGAGGCTTTCTGGGGTCTGGCTGGCCACAGCCTCGCCCCCTTTCCCGCCTCTTCTTTGAACGTACCTCGGGAGCTCGGCTATTGGAAAACCTCCTGAAAGGTTTCCCCGAGAATAAAGGGCTCCCTCGGCCTCCCCATGCCGGCCGGCCTGGCCAGCGCCCGCCCGTCGGCGGGGCGGTGCCGGGTTACCAAACGCGGCCGCCGCGAGGTTTAAAGGCCCTGGGTCGGTGCTCAGGCCTGGCTGTCCCGGGGCCGGGGGAGCTCGTGAAACGCGCGCGGCGGGTCTATTTGGCGCTTTTATTTGACCTGTTGTTCACATAACGGGCCTTTATGGAGTGACGAGGATTTGCCACTCACGTGTCGGCAGGCCGAGCCGCAGCACCGGCCCCTCTGCAGGTGGGCGAGCCGCGTGAGCACCAGGTAGCCGGTGGCCGGGTCCACGTAGGTCAGCTGCTGGGCCTGCGGGGCCGAGAAACGGAACCAGCCATCACCCGTTAGTCTCCACGCCCCCCTGGTCTAATCGCCCTGAATTCCACGCACCGAACCGCCGCCCCGTGCTCTTAGACCAAGATTGCCCAGCAGGAACCGGTTTGGCTCAGTGGATAGAGCGTCGGCCTGCAGACGAAAGAGTCCCGGGTTCGATTCCAGTCAAGGGCATGGACCTTGGTGGCAGGCACGTCCCCAGTAGGGGGCGTGCAGGAGGCGGCTGATCGATGTCTCTCTCTCTCATCGATGTTTCTAGCTTTCTATCCTTCTCCCTTCCTCTCTGTAAAAAATCAATAAATATATTTTAAAAAGGAAAAAAAAAAACCCAACAAGATTGCCCAGCCGGCGTGGCTCGGGGGTTGGTTGACCATGGACCTAGGAACCAGGAGGTCACGGTTCAATTCCCGGTCAGGACACAGGCCTGGGTTGCAGGCTCGGTCCCCAGTGTGGGGCGTGCAGGAGGCAGCCGATCCATGATTCTCTCTCATCATTGATGTTTCTCTCTCTCTCTTTTCCCCTTCCTCTCTGAAGTCAATATATATACAGTGGTACCTTGAGATACCTTGAGTGGTACCTTCCGTAACCTTGAGGTGTGGGAAACTATGAGATGTTTGAGTCGAGATAAACTGGTGGATCGTGTGCAGCTGCCCGATCAGAGTGATGACTCCTATCTCAAATGTTACTCGTATTTCAAAGCAAAAATCGCTTGCTTAGACAGCTTGTATCTTAAAAATCTCGTATGTTAGGGCACTCATATCTCGCGGTACCACTGTATATATATATATGTGTGTGTGTGTACATATATACATACATAGATACGTGCATATATATATATACACACATATCTATGTGTGTGTATATATCTATACCTATACCTATACCTATACCTATACCTATATCTATATCTATATCTATATCTATATCTATATCTATATCTATAAACAACCCCAACACGAACCTCTTCCAAGCCATTTCAGGGCCCCTGGCAATCAAAGAGCCAACGCCTTCCACCGTGCTGCCCGAGCCGCCGTTCCGCGTTCTGCGTTCTGCAGCCGTTGGGGGAAAGAGGGGGGGAAGGAGCCGGGGCCGGGCAAACAAGCAGCCCTCTGTGCCCCCGGCCCAGGCGCCCGCCCGCCCGGCCGCCCGCCCGCCGGTGTTTTCCGCCCCGCGCCTCGGGAACGGGTCTCCCTCCTAACAGGTGACTTCAGAGGCTGGAAGAGCTTAAGAGGCTGCCGACGACTGGCACTCAGAAGCCGCCCGGCGCGCTCGGGCCAGAGAAATATGCGGCCGGTGATTGGAACCAACAGGAGAGGCGCTAATCGAAACCAATGGAGTCGGAGCCCGGGCCCTCCCCGCCGCCTTTATGGAACACTGTTCGTTACCGCCGTGCCGGACCGCGCTGAATGTTTCGCCCTGTTTGCTTTTCAGAGCATCATTAGCTCTGTTTTTCCACGGCCACCTCCCTCCCGCCCACTGAGCGCACAGAAACCTGGAATTGTTTGACCACGTGCACACTCACCGCTTTCACGAGTTTGATCAAAAGCAACTTTGATTTTTATTTTATTTTATTTTTTGTGACTCCTCACCTGAGGGTATTTTTTTTCCCCATGGATTTTTATTTTTTTAAAAAAATATATTTTATTGATTTTCTTACAGAGAGGAAGGGAGAGGGATAGAGAGCTAGAAAAACATCGATGAGAGAGAGAGACATCCATCAGCTGCTTCCTGCACGCCCCCCACTAGGGATGTGCCCGCCACCCAGGATACATGCCCTTGACCGGAATTGAACCCGGGACCCCTCAGTCCACAAGCTGATGCTCTATTCACTGAGCCGAATTGGTTAGGGCTTTTTTTCCATGGATTTTTTTTAGAGAGAGAGAGGAAGGGGAAGAGACATAGAGAGAAACATCGATGTGAGAGAGACAAGCAATCGCCACCAGGAGAACCAAGCTCCAGCTTGTCCAGGAAGAAGGCAAGTGCCCAGGGAGAGCTTCCTGGACACTGTGCTCCGGGAAGAGGGAGGGAGGGAGGGACGGGCGGCGGCTGAACCTAACGGTGAGCTCGTGCTTTGTTATCCATCGTTCAACGCACTGCGTGGTGGGTGTTTGACTGATCACACAAACAAACACACGGCACTGATCCTGTGCCTTCCTGCTCCCCGCCCCGCCATCAACTCCTTCACACCCCTTCCCCAACACACACACACACACACACACACACACACACACATACACACTGACATACACATACATACACACAAAGGACAAACACACATATATACACACACATATACTCACATACACATACTCAGACATACACACACACACACTCACATACACATACACACTCAGACACACACATACTCACACACAGACACACACATATATATCAGACACACACAGACAGACATACTCGCAGGAGAGACACTCACACACACATACACAGACATACACTCAGATACACACACATACATACACCCACACACATACTCACATACACCTACAGACACACGCAGAAAGACACATAATACACAGAAACAAAAAGACACAGACTCATATACTCAGACACAGACTCACGTACTCAAAGACACACACACACATACAGACACATAATACACACACACACAGAATACTCAGAAACAGATACACAGAGAGACACACACACAACACACATACTCACATACACAGACACACACAGAGACACACATACTCACATATAGACACATACACACACATACACACACATACATACAGACAGACACACACACACACACAGGAGTGATGATGCTGAGCTCATGCACTGATCAGAGTCGCACTCATTCTCAGGACAGACAGACAGACAGACAGACAGACAGACAGACAGACAGACAGACAGCCTTTAGGTCTCAGCCCACGGGCCGGGGCGGGCCGGAAGCCTGCGCGCTGCCAGAGGCCGGAGTCCGCACCAGCCCTGGTCCCCGACCTCTCCCCCTCCGCCTGGGACGCGCAGGCGCACGGGCGCCAGGGTCGCCAGGACCAGGCCGGAGGGGCCTCACGGCGCAGGCGCACCGACTCCGGGGACGACCCCGGGTGGGGCAGGGGGCGGGGCGGGAGAAGGGGCCTCACCGCGCAGGCGCACGGGCCGCGGGGCGGCCCAGGGGGCGGGGCCTCACCGCGCAGGCGGCCGCGTGCAGGTCGGCGATCTGTCGCTCCGCCGCCGTCAACGCGGCGG
>PVJN01040424.1:0-19275 GCA_004026805.1 Lasiurus borealis | reverse complement strand
AACATTTCTCTTATGATTCCTAGTTCTTCGGATCGCCGTCTCCATCAGTTATGTCTCCTGGCTGCACTAGGCCTGAGGACGGTGATTTGTCCTCAGGGATTGTGATTTTTATGGTGAGCTCATCTTCAACAGGGCAGCTTTCCCCAGGAGCCTTGTTCTCTCGCGTTTTGGAGGTAACCCTTCTGAGTGGTTTCATTCTTGCCTCCACTGGGGCTGGTCAGCCCTGGAATAATTATTTTTTTAAAATATTTTTATTGATTTTTTTACAGAGAGGAAGGGAGAGGGATAGAGAGTTAGAAACATCTATGAGAGAGAGACATCAATCAGCCAACTCCTGCATGCCCCCTACTGAAGACGTGCCCGCAACCAGGATACATGCCCTTGACCGGGATGGAACCTGGGACCTTCCAGTCCGCAGGCTGACGCTCTATCCACTGAGCCACACCGGTCTCGGCTCTGGACTAATTTAAAATGGTTTCATAGCCCTGAGTTTCCTGGGTAGGGGCTGGGAGGGGGCAGGCTGCAGGGCTTTTGGCTGGTGCTGAGGCTCAGAGACCCACCCTGCCTCCGGGAAGACGGAGGGGCGTCCCCTGCCTCGGCCTGGCACTGCCCCCTCACCTGCTCCACATCCCACTGCCGTCCTGCTCTCCTTGGGGCCCATGGGGGCCAGTAAGGCCTCCACTGTGGCCAAAGCCCGCCATGTTCCGTGCTGCCCCCTGGTGGTCAGCGCATGTCTCACTCCAGGTTGGTTGAACTCCTGCCCGTAGGAACAATTTGCATATTAGCCTTTTATGATACAGGATTATCCTGTCTCCCTCTGGCAGAGCCAGAATGCAAACCGGTCCTGTAATTCCCTGCTTCAAACCCGTCCGTGGCTTCCTGTGGAACCTTGAATGGGGACCAGGGCAACTCTTCATAGAACCTTCAAGTCACCCCTTGATCTGGTCCCCGTGTTCCCCCGAAGCCTCACCTCCTCCATGGCCTGCTCGCACCCGTGCTCTCGCGTGGCCTCCCCATTCCCTCCCAGGGCCTTCGCAGGCGCTGAATCTTCTTCCGGAAGGACTGGGCGATCCACTTTACACTTTACCAATCTTCTCTTTTCAGTCTTCCCACACCCCTCGGAGGACCGCTTACTGTGCCCATTATAGAGATGGGACCATGGAGGATCCCTGAGATTCTCCGGACTCCCGCAGTCCTGTGCCGGGGATGCGGCAGAGCCAGGGTGCTAGGTTTCCCTGGCCGGATCCGATTCCTTCTTCTGAGTGGCTTTGGGACTCGCGTGGTTGAGTCGGGGAGTCTCCTTTGTTTGAGGACAAAACCTTTTCTTTATACCACGAAGGCCATCCGCGCCCCATAGCCCCAGCCCCAGCCCCAGCCCCGAAGGCATGCTTCCTTCAGAATGCCCACACAACAGTTGGCACTATGCAGACACATTTTTTTTTAAATCAACCCTGTGTTGGAGTCTTTCAAACCATAAAAAGGCCAGTGTGAAACCACAAAACTTCTAGGTTTCTTGCACTCCTAGAACTAAAGGAAAAAAGTGGGGGGCAGGATTATTGGAACCACATTTCGCCAGCGCTAGCTTCTCCCCTCGTCTGAGGCAGCCGGTGCCAAGTTGCGATGCACTGCACATTTTTATGGGCCGCGTTGTTAACCTCTGCAAACAGCTGCCTGCAGTGGAATTACTGGCAGGGCCCAGGTCCCAGGCCAGAGCCGTCCTTGCAGAGATGCCCCCCAAAAGCCGAGCTCCACCCCGCTTGGGGATTTAACCCGTCCTCTGGCCACCCTTGCTCTGCCAAGAATTCCCTCGTCCTCTCATGCACATAAGACTTGGAGGTCTGGGGAGTTGGCACTAGCAATGTGTTGGGACGTGTGTTAGGTTCACGGGAGGGGGACCTGCATCTTTTTTTTTTTAAATACAGTGGTACCTCGAGATACGAGTTTAATTTGTTCTGTAACCTTGAGGCGTGGGAAACTATGAGACGCTGGAGTCGAGGCAAACGGGTGGGTCTTGTGCAGCCGGCCGATCCGCACGTTGACTCCTATCTCAACTGTTGCTTGTATTTCAAAGCAAAAATCGCTCGCTCGATGGCTCGTATCTCAAAAATCTCATATGTTAGGGCACTTGTATCTCAAGGTGCCACTGAATATATTTTATTGATGTTTTTTTATAGAGAGGAAGAGAGAGGGATACATAGTTAGAATCATCAATGAGAGAGAAACATCGATCAGCTGCCTCCTGCACAACTCCCACAGGGGATGTGCCCGCCACCAAGGTACATGCCCTTGACCGGAATCCAACCTGGGACCCTTCAGTCCGCGGGCTGACGCTCTGTCCACTGAGCCACACGGGTTAGGGCGGGACCTGCATCTTGTGGTCTTCGTGCTGTAAACAGGGCGGAGTCAGGGACCTCCGGTCTGAGGGACTCACGTTTGAATCCTGGGGGCACTTACACTCGCTCAGGGTGACCTTGGGCCAGTGTGACCTCGAAACGGCCCGTCCTCAGGCTCCTCACCTGCAGGATGGGGATTCTGAACCTTCCAGGGAGGCCGGGCAGGATGGTTAAACGAGGTGGTGCATGGGAGAGAGCCTAGCATCGTGGTTAAAAGCATGGATTCACGCGTCGGCGAGACCTGAGTTCGAATCCCAGCTCCAGCAGCATGATCTTGGGCCAGCTTACACTGAAGGCCTCTGAGTCTCAGTTTCCCTACTGCCCCAGGTTCGCAGAGGTCTCCGAGTGTGAATGTGTCTCAGGGTGTTGGCGTGGGGCCTGGTTCCTAGGCCTCCACACACGTGGACCATTTTTTGTCTTACTCCCAATGACAGCCAGTCTTCAGGATGCTGCCCATGCTGAGCGTGTCCTGAACGGCAGGCGCTAATCTTGTAAGCACCTTCTCCGGCTGCTTGGCGGACTCCAGCATTTTCGAGGTGGGTAATTATGACAGGGTTTTGTGTGTGTGTGTGTGGTGTGTGTGTGTGGTGTGCGCGCTTCACGTGAACATAGAGACATTTGGGGGGGGGGGAAAGAGAAAATGCTTTGTTCGAAACACGTTTCCAGGAAGCGGCGGGCCAGGCAGAGGCAGCTCCTTTTGTTATGTTTTGAAGGCGGGAGGATTTTGTAGGCTCTGGGGCACTTAAACTCTGTCCAGAAATTCCTCTGGTAAATAATAATAATAGGAAATAGCCTTTGGAAATAATAGGGGGGATTTGGCAAAGACCTCGCTTTTCGGGGACTCTCAAAGCCTTCCACGTAATTTCAGGGCTTTAGCGATTTTCTTAAAAGGGTTCAACTTTCTTTTCCTGCCTCCTGCCCGAGGCACGTGCAGAGGAACTGGGGGACTTCGGAGCTGGACGCGAGCCTAGCCTGGCAGCCGTGCCAGGAGGAGAAACTGAGGCCCAGGGGGCGCCATGGCGGGACCCCCATCGCCAGCTCAGAGCTCTTTCTAGCTCACAGGCTTTCTGACCCCCGTGGCCCGCACATTCTCAAGGTGGCACGGGGCGGCGGGCGCCAGATTCACAGGTGCCCACTTCATCCGGGAGTTTTTTCCCCCTGGGAGGTCTGACCCAGAGGGGCAAGAGAGAAAGGGTGTGCCCTTCTTTCCGCCCTGGGCTCACGGTGGCCCATGCTAGTCGTGTGACCTCCCTCATTCCAGGGAGGGGAGGGCCTGCTGTCTCAGGTGCCTGGCAAGAGCACAGGGGCGCCTGTGAGCCTCAGTTTCCCCCTCTGCGAACACGAGAGGCCGGGCCGGCTGCCCCTCCCGCTCTGGCTGTGACGGCAGAGGTCTGGGAGCTGGGCCGGGCGGTGGCATGTGGCCTGGCGCCTGGCGGCAGCGCGGGATCAGGGGCACCCACGTCCCCGCTGGGAGAGCGGGTGGAGGTGTGGGTGCGGCCCGGGCTGAGAACCGATCCTGGCATCTGGCTTCCAGAGGGCCGCTGTCTTTGGGGCCTCCTGTCCCTTCCGCTCTCGAGTTCCCGCAGACGGGTTTCAAGGTCGTGGTCACGATGCCCATTGCTTTTTCTAGTTTCTCTCTGGAGTGGCATCTACTGTGGCAGGGCAGGCTCCGGAAGGGAAGGGGAGCCGAGGTTCTGGCAGGACAGTGGGGGCCCTTCAGGGAAGAAGTATTGCAGGGGGGCCTGGCACCTCGCTCTCGGCCCGTTCCCCGCCGTCCCCAGCGGGGGTGCTGGTTTGTGGTCAAGCCTGCCCTGGCTTCCCCCACGACCCCAGGCCTCCTGTCCTCCGGGTGTCCTGCCTGAGCACCGAGCCCCTCAACCAGAAACTGGCCACCATCAGGCCAGGGGTGGGAGCTGGGGGAGAGGGCGGGGGCCGGCGGGGAGGAGCCGCTGCCAGCCAGGCCCCTGCCCCACACCCAGGCGAGCCAGCAGACAGAGGTCATCATGCGCGAGCGACAGAAGTGCCTGCCGTGGCTGCCCGGCAAAAGAGCACGTGCGCCTGCTGCTTCTCGGTGCCGCCAAGGGTCCCTGAGGGTGTCTGTGAGGCCCCTCCTCCCCGGCAGCCTCAGCGAGTGCGTTCTGGGGTGTGGGGCCCAGCCCCCCGGAGCGGATGGCCAGAGAGCGGCCCAACGCTTGCATGGGTCTCGCACGGTCTAGTTCAGCCCATTGCATCCGTTGGACACATGTTTCTTGGACACCTACCGTGTGCCAGGCCAGCGCTGGGAGCACAGAATGACTCAGGCCTGGTCCCTGCCCGAAGGACCCCCCCCCCCGAAGGGTGGGGGGAGGGACAGGTGCAGAACCAGACGACGCTGAGGCGAGGCCACCAGGGAGGGTGCTGGGGCGGGCAGGCCGTCAGCAGAGGCCTCCTGTCGCAGCGGCTGCCTGAGGAGGGGCAGTCAACCCTGCGGAGAAGGAGGGGGCGCTGTTCCCGAAAGTGCACCTGCCAAGGCCCCGGGGCGCACGGCAGCCACTCCGCCTGGCCGAGACCTCGAGGAGGTGGGAGAGAGGGTGGCCGCCACGTTTGTAGGGTCCCGGTTCCTGGCTAAGGACCGTGGCTGAGGAGGAACGTGGGGGGTTGACGTCGGGGTGCCACGTGGTCGGATCTGGGCTTTAGGAAGTCCTGACTCAGTGGGGAGGGGACACAGAGCGCAGGCAGGCCCCCTGGGGATCCCCATGAGGAGGAGGAGGAGGAGGAGGAGGAGGAGGAGGAGGAGGAGGAAGAGGCCAGCAGGGTAACAGTGGGCATTTTGGGTGAGGTAGGCATTATTTAACATCCATGACCTGGCCTGCCCGGCCCCCATGTGTGGGTTGGAGCAGGGGAGGATCGACAGCCATCCTAGACGGGATGGAAGTCACTGAGCCTTTCCCAGCGGCCTCGCTGCGGCCTGGTCTCCAGGATGGCAGTGAGCCCCCCTCCGGAGTGCTGTGCCCACAGAGAGGGCACCGGTAGTGCCCCAGGGGATTTGGCCCTCAGTCCTGCTCTGCTTCTAGAGAGCGGGTGCGAGTCCGGGGCCAGCCACTTCCCCCGGGTCCCTGCAGGTCCCCGGCGGGGCCAGGCGCTCTGTGCCAGGCTGCCTGGCGCTGCGTGTGCATGGGGAGAGGCTGTGACGTGGGGAGACACGGCTTTCGCAGCATGACACGGACCTGCCACCCTGTCAGCTGCAGACTTCAGGGAACCAAGGGGAAACGCTTCCTTTTCTTTAGACCCATTCTTTTATGGCGGTAAAATGCACGGGACATAAAATCCCCGTCTTAACCACCTCCACACGTACCGGTACTCTCCGTGGCAGCGAGTCATTCACGTGGTGCAGCCACCACCACCGTCTACCCAAGACTGTTTCCTCACCCACTGGTCCTCTGTCCCTGCTGAGCAAGCCCCTCCACTCTGCCCCTGACAACCCCCATTCGACCTCCATCTCCATTTGTACCTTTACATACATGTAATTGTGCACCATTGGTCTTTTTCACTGAGCATCGTGTCCTCAAGTTCCACCCACTTGTAGCATGTTCATAATCACCTTCCCTTTCATCTACACTAATAAAAGAGACATATGCAAATCGACCATACCTCTGCGACACCCACCAGCCAATCAGGAGTGAGTATGCAAATGAACCCAACAAAGATGGTGAGCAAATCTGCATAGGCAGGTGACCAGATGAAGAAGGAAGACTTTAGGTGACCAAAGAGGCTTGGCTTCTCTGCTGCAGCTGGAGCAAAGGCCTGGGTTCCGGGTTGCGATGAAAACCTGTGCCAGCAGCCAGGGCAAGAAGGCCTGTTGCATGAATCTTTGTGCCCCAGGCCTCTAGTTTATATATAAAAGTTCACTCTTTTTGGTCCCTCACCCTGGCATTCAAGGCCCCCATAATCAGGGATAAAAGTGGGTCTGCCAAAAAGCAAATCTCTTATTGATTTCAGAGAGGAAGGGAGAGGGAAAGAGAAACATCCATGGTGAGGGAGAATCATTGATCAGCTGCCTCCTGCACGCCCCTTCCCCCCACCACTAAGGATCAAGCTTGCAACTTGGGCATGTGCCCTGGCGGAGAATCGAGCTGTGACCTCCTGGTTCATAGGTCGATGCCCAACCACTGAGCCACCATGCCAGCCGGACAGCATTGCCTTCCTTTTTAAGGCTGAGGATATTCCACCGTGCGGACGGACCACCATTGACTCATCTCTTCACCCACTGATAAAAACATGGCCTGCTCCCACCTTCTGGCTGTTGTGAGAAATGCTGCTGGGGACCTGGGGGTACAGCCATCTATTGGGGCCCCTGCTTTCAGTTCTTTTGGGGAGGTACCCCAGCGGCAGAACTGCTGGGCCAAATGATAATTAGAAAAAGTGTTGAGGAATCGCTAAACGGTGAGAACTGCCTTTTAAAGCCCCCGGTCTGATTAGCAAGGATTTATCCATCGGAGGATGAAAGGTAGGGAGGGGAAAAGGGAAAACCCCTCCCTTCGGCGGCGGACACGGGAGCCCTGTCAGGAGAAGGAATGTACAGTGGTACCTCGAGATACGAGTTTAATTCGTTCCGTCACCTTGAGGTGTGGGAAACGACGCGCAAGTCGCGGTAAACTGGTGGGTCGTGTGCAGCCGGCTGATCCGCGCGATGACTCCTATCTCAAATGTTGCTCGTATTTCGAAGCAAAAATCGCTCGCTCGACGGCTCGTATCTCAAAAATCTCGTATGTTAGGGCACCTGTATCTCGAGGTACCACTGTATTTTGACTCGCCAGCCAGGCCAGCCTGATCCCTGTGCTGGGGTGCGGCCGGCGAGCTGGAGGCTCCTGCCTAATGCCCAGGCGGCGAGCACCACGGCAGTCAGCCTCGTGTTGGTGGCAACCGGTCCCTCCGGTGGCATTCGGGACTTCATGTGCCGTCGGGCGGCCGTCTGTCATTAACTCCCTCAGGGGCGGGGGTGGCTGGAGCGACGCTCCCTGCTCCTCCCAGGAGGGTGGGCGAGGGCACCTGGCCACAGCCAGCCGCTGGCCGCCCTGAGCGGTGCCCTTTCACTACCTCCTTGACCAGGAGGCCTCCGGACCGCCAGCTGGAGGGCAGGGGGACTCAGGTGAAGACCAGCCTGAGCACCGAGGGGCTGGGGAGGGCTGATCCCAGCGAGCCAAGGAGCCCCGGCTGGCCAGTCTGGCCTGCTCTGCAGACCCCACTTTTATGCCCAGAACCGGGGTCGGGGACCAGAGACAGCGGCGCACCCCCGCGAAGGGTTAAGGGCTGGCCAGAGTACCGGCAGGAAAAGGAAACTGTGGCGCCCTCTGACCACGGCCGCCTGCAGCCCGGTTCCCCAGCCCCGGGCGGGATCGGCGTCGGCACGTCCCCGCTGGAATGTCTGGGCTGCAGCCCGGCTCGCGCTAAATGAGAACCAGCCCGGCGGGCCGCGGCCAGCTCCTCGTGCGGTCTGGGCAGGGCCGCCTGGCACGGCCCCCGCCGAGGACACACTGGCTGCGCCTGGCAGACCTCCCACCGGCATGGGAGGCTTGGGGGGCCGGCCAGCCGGTTCGCGCCAGCTCCGGCACGCAGGGAAGGAGGCCGGGCACCGCCCCGCCGCCACTGGCACAGGGGCCCGGTCCGCTCCCGGCCCGCCCCACCCCTCCTGCAAACTGAGAGACAAGGAGGAGGTTCGCCACGCCTGGGTTTTCTCCCCTAGAAAACAGGATCGGGGACTCCCTCTGGGTTCTGCTGGCAGGGAGTGGGGGGCCGTCTGTGACACCTCCTGGATGGTAATGCCCAGAAAGACCTCTCAGAGACTGGCCCAACATTCCGGCTCTTTAGCCTGGGAAATGGGGGTTCAGAGAGGTTGGGGAATTTTCCCCGGGTCACACAGCCAGGTCTGGGCAGATAAGTCCCTGTAAGAAGAAGCGATGCTCCACATCAGCACTTCTCTGGAGGGCCTGGTGCTGACTGCCTGTCTCTCCTCTCCTCCCAGCCAGGCGTGGGGAGCAGGGATCCCCTGAGCCTCCCCGGTGCTCCTGCTTCACGGACTGTCTCCAGTCCCGTGGGGTGAAGAGTCACCCGTGTCCTCAGGAGCTTCTAGATGAGAGTGTACTTGAAATTTGGGGTGGCTGCCAACAAGATCCCCCCCCCCCCGCCCCGTACACACACACTGCTCTCCCACCTTCCCAAGCAGTGAACGGTGTCCCTTGGCGGTCACTGGTGCCACGTCAGTGCCCAGAGGAATCCTCAAGTTGGGGTGCCATGAAGGGGGACACTTATTCCGTGCCAACAGCTCAGTTGTGGTACAGCATGGCTGGGGGGCAGTCCTGGGGCCGGGCCTCTGGCTGGACAGTTCCGGTCAGCTCTGCTCGGAGCTGCTCTGCTCCTGCCAGGATGCTGCCCTCTGCCCCAGGGAGACCGGGCCCCAGCTCCGCAGGAGAAAGCAGCCTTTGTGGGAGGGCGGGGGCAGCGGGGGGGGGGGGGAGAGAAAGTGTCCTCCTCCACAGGAGAGGAGTCGCCCTGGCCCCGGACTGGTCCCTCCTCGTGCAAACGAGGACTCCAAATCCTCCCAGTTTGATTGGCTCCAAAGGCATTGTCCTGATTGGTCAGAAGGGAGGCTGGGTGAAGAAGCAAATGAGGGACACCGCTGTGCAGCTCTGATTGGAGGGGGATTCCAGGGCCTCCTTTGTAAGGGCTGCTCCGCTGGCAGGCGCAGAGGCGGGCGGGCAGCTCGGTGCGGCGTCTCCCTGCAGTGGAGGCCGGTGAGAGGGCCCTGTGTGCAAGCGGCTGCGGGGTCTTGTTTCTTGGTTTGTTCACTTTGAGCTCAGTCAGCCACTGCGAGCCCATTGTAGCACCGTCTTTCCCTGCGCAGAAAATGACGTTTTCACCCAGGAACATCTTCTCAAAAGCCGGGGGTCGTCTTCTATGCTGGGTGTCAGGTTAGAGGGCGGGTCTATCCCAAACTCCCTATTTTAACTGGAAAAGTTGGGGGTCGTCTTCGACACCAGAAAATACGGTGGTGTCTTCTTTCTCGGGGTCCACCACCACCGATGCCCGCAATCCAGGTGCTGGAAGGACCAGGAGAGACCGTTGCTCCGCCCTGGCATCCCGCCAGCAGCCTCCAGGCGGCGCTGTTAGCTCTGCTTTACGGAGTCAGGGACCAGAGAGGGTCGGGGAGCCCCGGAGGTCGCCCGGCGGGGTCAGCCGGCACTGCCCTGGAGCTGCGGGAGGGCAGCCTGCTCCAGCCCGGCTACCGAAGGGCCCAGAAAACGGGCCCGGGCCTCCACACGGATCCCTTTCCTACGGGAAGGAATGGCGCATTTGGTCATTGACCAGGATGTGTGACCTTGACCTTGACCTTGCAAGTAACTCGGTGTCATGGAACCTTGGTTTCTCCACCCGAAGCTGCGGGCACGGGTGCAGGAAGGTAAATGCATAAGAGCCAGGAGAGAAGTGTGTGTGGGGGTGTGCCAGGCAGGGGTGTTCAGGGACCTGGTATGTGGATGGGGCAGGGCCTGGCTACCCTCGGGATCAGGCTCTGGGCCCTCAGAGGGGACCAGCCCGAGTCTCCCGCAGCTGCCTTCCCGTGTGGGTGCTGACGTCCCTGCTCCGGGAGCAAAGGTCAGAGAGAGCCTGCGTCTCCTGACCGCCTGCTGCCCAGGGGAGTCAGTGCCCCCCCCCGGTGCCCCGAGAATGGTCCAGAGGCCTTCCATGCGTGCGATTGTGGAAAAGCCACGCCCTCTCCCGCACTCCCGTGAGCGAACCCAGCCCCTCTCCTCGGCCCGGCTCGCCCCGATCCTCATGAACCCTCATCCGCGGGGGCAGACATCAAACAAAGCCTCCCCTTTCATCCGCCGAGGTCGTCTCCCGCCTCCCCGGAGGGCAGTGATGTCATGAGGCCGCCGTGTGCAGGGAGACATTCTGATGAGCCTGATGAGGCCGTTGGCATCAAAGCTAATGAGGATGGCAGGCTGGCAGGCCGGCCGGGGAGGGGGGGCCCGGGGAGCGTGGTGGGGGCTCTGCGGGGCCGGACACACCGGCAGGACCTCTGGGCGAGGGAACGGGTCCTTTTCTACCACGCCCCCCCCGCCCCCCTGCTTCTGCTCTCAGGAGCGTGGATGTTTCTTCGAGGAGAGAAAGAAGCGACGTATCTGGGGACCACGCCCCGAGCTCCCCCTGCCCACGGCGCAGGCTCTCTGGTGGGCTGAAGGTGGGTTGGCGGATTCCTGTGTAAGTCCGTCTCTAAAGCTACGAGTCCAGAGGAGGGGGGTGCTTTGTGGGCCAGGCTAGTGGGTTGCATCCCGGGACCGAAAGGAAGACAGCAGGGAAGAGACACCAGTGGCTGTCCCACAGGAGAGGGAGCAGATTGGAAGACTCTGAAGTGCCCGTGGCTTCTTGACAAGGACGCCCCACAATGGAGCCTCGTGTGGGTTCGTTCTCAGAATGGTCGCAAAGTCTGGCAGGTGCCTTTCTTTCCCGCCCGCCCGGAGCCGGACAGGACCGCCGCGCTCCGTGAAACACGGGCTTCGGGCCATGCGGGCTCGCCGGTGTGGCTCTGCCAGGCGGGGCGAAAGGAACAGAGGCACCTTCTCAGGTTCAGGGCACAGCAAAGCCAAAGCAGGCGGCCAGGGGAGCAGGAGGGACTGATGTGAGCCTCTGCCACACACACGCGTGTGAGATGGCACATGCGTGTTCCCAACATTGTCCAGAGCCCGAATGGTGGGCTGGGAAGGCCTGGGATACCTTTCAGCGCTTCCCTTTGTCTGTGGCCGAGACCATGGAGCCTGGGAGGTGACCTGGCGCACCCATGCCTGCGGGGGGAGCAGGGGGGAGGTGAGCTGGGTGGAGAAAGGCTCACCCTTTGCCGGTGGCTGTGCTTCCTGGAGATGATGGACACACGTCTCCCATCCCTCAGGCCCCTCTGCGAGGCCGACTGCTGTTCTCGGTGTTTTTTTTGTGTGTGTGTTTTATATGCTTGTATTGATTTTTTACAGAGAGGAAGGAAGAAGGATAGAGAGAAACATCGATGAGAGAGAACCATCTATCAGCCTCCTGCACGCTCCTGGGGATGAGCCCGCAGCCAAGGTACATGCCCTTGACCGGAATCGAACCTGGGACCTCTCAGTCTGCAGGCTGATGCTCCATCCACTGAGCCAAGCAGGGTAGGGGCCCCCTGTCCTTCTGAGAGCACCGCACGCCTCTCAGGGGAGACCGGGTGGGGGTGCACAGGCAGCAGCCACAGCAGGCGGCGACCCCGACCTGCGCTTCCCCGGAGCGGGGCCCTCCCCGTCGGAGGACTCCACACGGTGGACTCACGAGGTGCCGCAGTGACTCCCGTTTCACAGGTGAGGAAACGGAGGCCCCGAGAGGCTGCGTGACGGAGCCAGAACCCCAACCTGTGTCCCCCGGCCCCGCCGCCAGACCTCACGCCCCTTCTGTTTGGGGCAACTCGTGTGGGGGACACACACTCGCCGTGGCAGCCCGAGGTGCCCTCAGGGGCTCCCTCATCACCTGTTACCCGCAGTGCCGGCCTGGGCCTCGCGGCTGGCCTGGTGTCCCGGGGAGACACTCGGGTCGCCACCTGTCCCAGGCCCTGCCGAGGGGCCGGCCCGCTCCGAGCCCGGGAGGAGGGCGCTACCTCACGCGCCGCTTTGGGCCTGTGCGTCAGAGGAGAGCGAGCCCCGCGGTGCAGAGGGTGCTTCGGGGAGCCGGGATGAGAACACGTGTGTGCTTTCTGTGTCCGCTTCCCCTCCCTCCGGCTGTACGTCCGCTTCTGCCTGCCTACCTGTCACCGAGAAGTCCTTCCGGGAGGGAGGACCGAAGCCGACAGGGGCTCTGGCCCTGGGCTTCCCAGCCTGGACAAGGGAACGCTCGGCGGGGTGAACCCAATGGATCTCAGCCCTGGGGACGGGTGCGGCCTGGGACATGCCAAGGGGGGCGGAGGGCCGCCGCTCAGGCTGGGTGGCGACTGGCGTCTGAGAGGCAGCACAGAGAGAGGAGCTGCGGAGCCTCGGTTCCCACAACCAAGGCGCCGTGGCCCCCAATGTCGGTCCTGCAGAGCCTGAGAAACTGGGGTTCATCTCTGAGTGCAAAAGGCCCAAGGGTCTACCCGGGGCCAGAAGGTGGGGGAGCTGGAGAAGAAAACGAGGCAAAACCTGTGCCTGGGTCACCAGGAGCTCGCCCCCGAGAGGGAAGCAGAGGCATGGCTCTTCAGGAAGGACGGCACCAGAGCCATGCATGTGTGCGCGTGTGTGCGCATGCATGTGCATGCAAGCACACATTCATACATGTGAACCCAGTGTGTGAGCATGCATGTGCATGCATGTATATGCAGGTGCGTGCACAACATGTGTATGTGTGCGTTTATGTGTGTATGTGTGCGTGCGTGCATGTGTGTGGTGTGGGGACACAGAGCAGGGAGTGGCCAGTGCCTGGTGAGCCTCTGAGGGTTTCCCAGAGGAGGTGCCCCTGGAATGAGACGCCGGGGACCCCGGGGGAAGGGGGGCTGACGCAGACAGGAAGAGGAAGCGCACAAGGTGTGCTCAGGGCGGCGGAGTGTGGGCTCCCTCACGGAGGACCCTCTGCTCAGCGCCTTGGCGCTTGCCCTTCCTGCGCCGGGAGGGGCGGCGGCTCCCCTGGTTTTTTCCCGTCTCTGGTCCCTGCCCATCGCTGGGGAGCAGCCTTCCTCACCTCCTCCAGCCAAGGTGACAGCCGGCCCTCTGCGTGAGCTTCCTGGACGGTCCTGGTGATGCACAGCAGTTTCCCGTGAGCGGGGCGACGGCAAACCGCCCGAAAGGGGTGAACTCCCGAGGTCTGGCTGACCCCCCAGCAGAGGACCTACAGTGCGGTCCTGGGATCGGAACTCAGGCAGGAAAGCGGGAGGGAGGACGCACAGATCTGGACCACGAAGAAATGAAGCAGCACGACGACGACGAGAGATTCACATCTGACGCACCAAGAGCCGCACTGAATTAAAGTGCCAAACTGCTCCAGCCTGGCGACCGGAAAGAAGAAAGCCGTGGAGTGGAGCAGGAGCTACACGTCCCGTTTCTGGGTCACGTTTCTCCATAGGGCGCCCCATCTTCTCTGAGCTCGGACAAGATCCTGCCCACGAGGTCCTCCGGTCGCTTCCGGGGATGCGTGAGGTGCGGCCAGAAGAAGCTCTGGAGTTAGCATCAAGCTTGCCATGGGGGTGTCTTATCTTTAAAGACTGGGATTTGTGGGTGCCAGGCAGGCCGAGGAGGGGATGCACACATGTGCATACACCTACATACACACATGTCCCCCACCCCCCACTCTGACCCTGCTGATTCCATAGCGTAGGAATC
Source organism: Lasiurus borealis (assembly GCA_004026805.1). NCBI lineage: Eukaryota > Metazoa > Chordata > Mammalia > Chiroptera > Vespertilionidae > Lasiurus > Lasiurus borealis. The sequence continues at coordinate 5,546 of PVJN01040424.1, read as the reverse complement.
ATACATACATGCACTTGCGCGCGCGCGCGCGCGCGCACACACACACACACACACACAAAGCTCTGGCCACTGGCTCCATGCTGCCCACCGATCTGACCACCATCGTCCCCTTTCCCTTTCCCTTCCTCTGACCAGCAGTCGTATGGCAAAGGACAGAGAAACCTGGGTCTCGGTTACAGGGGAGGCCTTGCGGTGTGACCAGGTCCTATTAGGTGTCAGGCCTGCGGTAGACAGTAGGGGTGCAGGCATGGCGGAGGCATGAGGGTGTACCCACAGGGACGGGGTGGGCGGCCACAGGAGGGCCCATGGAGGGGACGTCGCCGGACCCCGGAGGACAGACAGGCATGTGTCGGGGGAGACGGGTACCTCTGGGTGGAAGAGGCGCTGCCGGGTGCCCCCTGGCCCCTGCGCTGCCCGCACCGGATGGGTGGCTGTTTTCAAAGGCCTCCTTCAGCGGCGCGGGGTCACTGCACGCTGCCCCCGGCCCCGCCACGCCGCCCCCGCCGCTGCGACCGCTGGAGGCGTCCTTAAGTCCACCTTCCCGCACGCGCCACGCAGGCCCGGGCGCAGCTTCACCTTTTAGCGGAATGAATGACTCAATTAGCCAGATGAAAAACGGCGCTGCGCGGCGGGCCCGCCGGGTGGCCGGGAGAGAAGCCTGGAGAAGAATTATCTCGGTGGGGGGTTAATACGGGCAGCGGCTCCGTGCTCGGGGGGCGCCCGGGCTGCCAGGCTGCCAGCCTGCGGTGGGCACGGCCTGCTGACCTCTGCCGCCGAGGGGGCCGCCCACCCTCTGGGCCCGGCCCGGCAGGGGCTGCGGGGTCCGGCGGAGCTCCCCACGCTGAGCCCTGCGCGGTGGAATCGGGCAGGGTCAGAGTCCGGGGGCGGGGAGCGTGCGTGCGTGCGTGTGTATGTGTGTGTGTGTCTGCGCGCACACATGTGCCTCCCTCCATCAACCTGCCTGGCACCCACAAATCACCGTCTGTAATGATGAGACACCCCCGTGCCGAGCGTTTCATCCGTTTCTCTCTGCAGAACGGAGGCCTGACCGGGGACAGGCCGTGGGGTTCGGACTTGAGTCTTTGGTTGCTCTGGAATAGCAGCACCACCTCTGCCTCCCTTCCCTCCTCCGCCCGAGGGCAGGGCAGGGTCTCCCGGGGAGGCTGGGCTGCGGGCAGGCCCTGGGACCGAGCTGGGGAGCTAAAGTGGCACCATTGTCTTCTCTGAGCTTCCCGGGCCTGGAGCCCCTTCTTTCGCGGGGGACAGGATGACCGGGCACCGTGTCTCCGGCCGGTGGCTGTGACCTCCTTGCCAGTGGGGCCCCGGACGGTCCCGTGTGCCAGTTGGTGCAGCGACGCCCGTCCCGGTGGTGCCTCGGGAAGGAGGGCCGCCGCCAGCCTCCGCGGGGCTGGTTATTTAGTGCGTTAATAACGGAGCGCGTGCGCTTCCGGCTCCCGGGCCCGTGTTTAATATTTGATAACTTTCAACCTAATTGGCTCCCTTTGTCGCCGCGCGTGGTTTATGGCGTGCGGGCGCCGCTGTGCTCCGAGAGAGCGGCCTCGGCGTCCTCGGCACCCACTTGCCTGAAGGCCCGGGGCACAAACGTGGGTAAGAACCAGGGATTCCCGGGTCCCCAGCCTGACGTCCTGTGTGTCCTGGAGGCACACGTGCCCTGGAGCGAAGCACCGCCATCGTCATGACAACGTCACCACGGTACCAAGTGCTTCGCCCGTGCCAGCGCCACTCTGACTTTCTCTCGAGGTCCCATGGTGCAGTTAAGATCCTCAGGTCTCAGGGCACAGGTCCGTGAGTTTCGCCGAATGTGAACTTCCTGCAAACAACCGCTCATGAAGAGAGAGAGCATTGCCACCCCCAGAAAGAGCTCCCTGGTTCTTGAGTGGTGTACCCCCTCCCCACCAGAGGCAACTCGGGTTCTGTAGTCTTCCTCCAACCATGAGTTTTCCTTCCTCCAATAGATGAATCCTGGCGTGTGCACGCTTTTTTGTGAGCTCCTGGCACGCAGGCCAGGCCTTGGGGCTCGCCCGCCTGCTACCCAGGCCCGTGCCCGCTCCTCGGCATTGAGGGACGGCATCCCGTCCCACGGATGGATTTATTGGGCTGTACCCCCTCCCCCCAGTTTCTTTGTTTAGTCTCCCATTCATCGGTGTGTAAATATTCAATACACACCAAACACGGAACACCCAGATCCTGTGGGCGGATAGGAAGGAGCGGAATTGCTAGGTCTGGGGCCGGCATCTATTTCTCCTCCTAAGAAACTGGCAAACTATGTTCCAAAAACAGTCGGGCCATTTTGCATTCCTGCCTGCCGTGTGGGGACGTTTCGTGGGTTTTACAGCTTTGCCGCCACCACGTGACGCTGGCGGTCTTTTCCGGTTGAGCCATTGTGGAGGGCTCTGGGAGGTCTCTCACGGGGATTGGCAGGGGTTCCCGGCACGATTCACTGGGTCCTGCGGGGGTAGTTCTGTGAGGCATCTGCTCCTCCTTTCTCTACTTTGTGGAGGAGGAGGAGGAGACTGCCTGGCGGTGTGGCTGTGGTTGGAAGGCCGGCGGTCGAGGGTGGGAGAGTGGACCGTGTCCTTCCTGAGTGCTCCCAGGCCTGAGGGGACCTGTGCGTGTGACTCGCTGTCCTGGAGCCCCTCCTGCGATGTGAGACCCGCTCCAAGCCCCAGGATCCCCTGGTTCGGAGGACACACCACCTGTTGCTTTTGTCGTTGGCATAGTTTGCTTTGACCTCTTGACTCCCAAGGCACGGGCACTGCCCAAGGGGGGACAGGAGGTACGGAATTAACACCCATTCACTGATGACCGTATCCAGGCGACGTGCCAGGTGCTGCCACCACTCTCAGGAAGTCTCTCCTAGGCAGACAGGTGTTATTCCCATTTTACAGAGGAGCAGACTGAGGCTCACCTTCAGGCCGGCGTAGGAAGAGGAAGTTTCCCCAAATGCCAGATGCTCAGGGTTAATAGGTGACACGGAGCGCGAAGGTCATCCTCTGGCCTGAAAGGGGTGCCTTTGGCAAGGCTTCAGAGAGGGGGCGCTCTGAGCAGGAGAACTGCACCCAGGGTGCGGGGGTTGGGACCCGCGTGGTGCACACTGGGCCGGGCTGGGGATGGGGCAGGTGACAGAGGATGGAGGAGGGTCCTGGGGACATGAAAAGGGGCATCTTTCGGGGATCCCAGGGCTGGAGGTGCAGGGGAACGGAGACAGAGGCCAGATTTTACACAGGAGCCGGGAACGAGAGCCCTCCTCAGTGTGGAAGGGGGCTGAGATGTGAGTGATAAAGGGAGATTCCAGCTGGGGCTTCTCCACGCCGGTCACAGCTCTGACGTGGGCCAGAGACTTTTATTATTATTTTTTTTAATATATTTTATTGATTTTTTTTTTTTTTTTTTTTACAGAGAGGAAGGGAGAGGGATAGAAAGCCAGAAACATCGATGAGAGAGAGACATCGATCAGCCACTTCCTGCACGCCCTCCCTACTGGAGATGTGCCCGCAAGCAAGGTACAGGACATGCCCCTGACCGGAATCGAACCCGGGACCTTCCAGTCCGAAGGCCGACGCTCCATCCACTGAGCCACACCCGTCTCTGCTGGGCCAGAGCCTTTTAAGAGACATGTGGTATTGTGTGTGTGTGTGTGTGTGTGTGTGTGTGTGTGTGTGTGTGTGTGTTAATGTGGATGATGCTGTCATAACGAGTTCCTGCACCCTCCACTGACTACCCACCACGAACACATTTCCCAGCCACCGGTCTTGTCCATCTTTTTCAAAATCTCCTTTCGTAAGAACACACCGCCGAGGTAGTATCTGCAGCTGCTTCCCCAGGATCTGAGGTCCGAGTTTTCCGCCGTTAGGAACCCCACAGTGAACGTGTCTGTGGAGAAGCCTCCCCCACCGCCTCCAGTTCCTCGGACGCCCCCGTGGGGAGGGGCACGTGCCTTTCCTTTGTAGCCGGTTGATCTGCCTGGATAAACAGACCCTCAGGACGGGAGGACCAGAGCGGCTTCCGATCACCGTTTCTGGGGTCTCCGCTTCCCGGCTCCCGGGCCGAGGCTGTGAATAACCCTTTGAAAAACAACTTGGCTAAATCGGTGAGAACACAGGACGCGGTTGCTGCATTGGGTGTTTATCTGATTGACCAAGAAGCCGAAAGGTTTCCCTGCAGACAGGGATGGGGTCGGGGCTGCCTGCTCCCCTCCCCTGCTGGCCCCGCCTGGCTGCCCGGAGGCCGAGGCCGGGCCTGGCTCCTCTTGGCCGCTCCTCGCCGCCTCGCCCACCGAGTGCCGCCCTGGGAGGGAGCTGGTCAGCTTCTTCCTTTTCGGGGATGAAAAGGGAAGACCCCAATGCTTCGGGTACAGCGTGAGTGTGCAGACACGCCGTCCACCGGTGCCTTTCTCCATTCCCGGGCAGGACTTTTTCTTTTTTTTTAAAAAAATAATAACAGTGATGTTGACTCCTACACTTGCTCCGTCCACAGCGAGCGAACGATGGGATCTGCACCAGGAATGGGCTACTCCTGGCGCGCTGGTGCCGCCGGCTCCTTCCCGGGCAGCCTCTCCCGAGCTCGGCAATGCTGGCCTTGCCTCTCCGCTGGTCTCCGTCCCCAGAATCCACATCCTGGGCCCTTTGCTCACCAGCCCGACTCCGGACAGAGTCCTTCCTTTCGAAGACACAAAAGCCCAAACAAGCAATGGATGCCGGCGCAAACCCCGGCCGCACGCAGATCCTTCTCTTTCGTCCGTGCGTTTTGCCATCACAACTCCACAATTCACTTCCCATCGGTCCCTGAAACCTGAAGGAACATCCTTTTTTTTTTTTTCTTTTTTAACATATTTATTTTTATTGACTCCAGAGAGGAAGGAAGAGGGAGAGAGAGAGAGAGGAGAGAGAGAGAAACGCCAATGATGGAGAGAGAATCGTGGATCTGCTGCCTCCTGCACGCCCCACACTGGGGATCCAGCCCACAGCCCGGGCCTGTGCCCCACAATGGGGAATCAAACCGTGACCTCCTGGTTCAGAGGTCGACGCTCAACCGCCGAGCCACGCCGGCCGCGCCCACTGGAACTTTCTATGGGCCGCTCACGCTGGGGTGTCCACCGAAAGGGGCCCTGACTCCCTCGGGGAGAAACGATCTGGAAGCAGAGAGAGGAGAGAGTGAACCTCAGAACCCCGGCCCCTCCCTTCACCGAGCCCCACTCTACACTTCCCCTCTCGTTCCCATCCATCACCGAGCCTGCCCCCCCAGATCGAGGCATTAGCGTGTTTGTTTTTCACAATGAAGGAGAACTTCATCGCCTCATCATTCATTCGCCGGTGCAGGGGGGGCGGGGGGGGGGAGAGGGAGAGAAACAAAAGCCAGCCACCGAAATTTGCATGGTGCTCAATTATACATTAGTGAACATCACTTGGCAATCTGTTCATATCAATTTAATTGGATTTTAATACTGCCTCTGATCTTGTTTTCTAATTAACAGCAGTGCTTGGAAATAAAGCAGAACCGTGCACCCAGCAACACCTTTGATCTCG
>PVJN01040423.1:0-19306 GCA_004026805.1 Lasiurus borealis | reverse complement strand
ACCGAGTGCCACTGATCTGAAGTCATGGCATGAGTTTTTTTTTGCCTTTATCTTTGTATTTATAGTTCTTTAGGTTCCCGTGCCTGGGCCCCAAGGCACAATATTGAATTTTCTCTGAAAAAAATATATGAGGTGTATTAAGGCATTTAGAACATTTCAGTTGTCAGTTACTACTCATTTGTTTTCTAAAGTTTATGCATGTTCATTGATTAAAAATGCTTACTTGTACTGTTTTATCCTAAGGAAATGACATGGGACAGATAAACTATGAATCAAAAATAACTTTTAGGTTGCATAAAGCTCTCATGTAAAAACTTTGAAGAAGTAATTTCAGTAGAATTAAATAGGAATTTACTAACATCCCACTGGTTTTTATTACTACTCGTGATGAATGGAATATTTTAACTTTCTAATTTAGAGGCTAAAACATTATTTGTTGATTTTATTATTAAAGAGCTACAATAGCAGAACTTCATCACTCAGATCCCTATCATCATTAAGCCTTCATGTGGACCATAGGCACTTACTTATTACTTATGTAGGTCATTAGGACAATCAGATATTCGTTTGTTAATTAGTGCTTTGGAGAAGAGAAAGAGGCAAAAGGACTTGCCACGTTTCCTGCTTATCATCACAGGAATTTGCTAGGCCCTTTCTTTTTATAGAGATTGTTGTATTTTCACTGAATCTAGGCAGAGTTAAAAAGTGTGTGTGTGTGTGTACGCGCGCATTATATGCAGGTATTCAAACCATATGTACGGAGACATAGAGGTGTTATGTATAGATACTGTTAGAATAGATACATTAATTCTACCAGGTTACATATAAAGACCCTATAATCTCTTAATTTAAAAAGTGCGATAGTTTGCCTTGGCCAAGTAGCTCCGTTGGTTAGACTAGAGCATCATCCAGATACATCAAGGTTGTGTGTTCAATCACTGATCAGGAACATAAATGAGTCAATCAATGAATGCATATATAAGTGGAATAATAAATCAATGTTTTTCTCTCTTTTCCTTTCCCTCCTTTCCCCTCTCTGTAAAAATCAACCAATAAAAAAATTGTTTAAAAGTTTAATTTGATTAAAAATTATCTTGGTTTAGTCATGAGAAAACTGTGATACAGATGGAATTATTTTACTCTTTGAGATTTCAAATTTGAGATAGAATTAGAACTCTAAATATTTGATTTACAATTAACCAGTCCATAGAAATATAGTTGATATTTAAAGACAATCAAATCACAGGTTTAGTTTTGAGAGAGTGAGAAATCATCCAGTTCAATCTCTTTGTTTTAACAATAAATTGTTCAGAGATGTTAACTGACTTTCCAGACATTTCTAGACCATATGCAGAGAGAGATATTTAAAAGATATCCTGTCTACATATTTTGTCATTTCTGCTTAAGGGCTGTGGTGAAGAGAAGTAGCAGAAAGGGGATGTCCCATTTTGGTTGTGTTAATTTGTCCCTATGGAGACTTTTATTTCTGGGTGGATGCAGTCTATCTACCCTAGACATTACGGGCCAGTATTTTCCTTCTCACTTTTACTCTTTACTAATTATTACTTTCATTGTTTATCCATCTTTGTCTTTACTTAAAGTCCCTTTATTTCAGAGTCCAAAATGTTACACTGATGGAGAGATTTTATCAAGGTTAGGTTAGAGAAGGGATTGGTGCTATATTCTCTTACCACTAATTCTATGTAAGGAAACATAGTAATACTTTTCATAATAGACCTTTACTGTTCACCAAGTTTAATAGTCTCTTTATAGATAAACTAGAGACCCAATGAATGAAATTCAGCCTGGCCTATGCCCTCTCGCAGTCTGGGATCCCTTGCTGCTTACCTCCCACCACTATCTGTGTGCTCACCAGCTGTGAGCGCACTGATGACCAGGGGACAGCTCCTGCATTGAGCATCTGCCCTCTGGTGGTGAGTGCACATCATAGCGACTGGTCGTTCCACAGTTCAGTCGATTTGCATATTAGATTTTTATTATAAAGGATGTTCTTTATGTATGTGTAAAATTTTAAACTATTATGAGAAAAAATATAAGAAGCCTGGTAATACATATATCAGTATTCTTTAGCTACAAGTAACAGCGATGATAAGGGAAGAAGGAAGGAACCGAGGGAGAAGGGGAGGAAGAGAGGGGAAGGAAAGGGAAGAAAGAAAGGGAAAGAAAGGAAATGTAAGGGGAAGGAACAGGGAAAGAAAAGAAAAGAAAGAGAAAGGAAAAGGAAGGAAGGAAAAGGAAGCCAAATGGATTTATTGAAAGGTTACTGAATGGCATGCTGAGTGAACAGGTTTAGGGAAGCCAGAGACTGGGGCATTTAGGTGTTCCATACAGTGAGAACTCCCGCACTCACTGTTAGGATCTGCCACCTATGACTCACTTCTAACTGCCTTCTAGACCTGTGTGTCTCTACTCATGATTGAAATTCCTAGACAAGAGAGTCTCATCTTTTGGCTTAGCTTATTTCTTTAATCCTGTGATTGACAGCTCACTAGAATCAGGTAGAGTGCCTGAACAGCTCCCACAATTCTGGGAAGGAAGCAGAAACAAGAGAAGTCTACATGATCTAATTATACCCTGTACAACATACACACATGAAAGTATTAATACCACTTGAAAGTATTCCAGATATTTGCACATATTTATAATATTATGTAAATAAGTAATGTACAACAGAAAGCACCTCCTCTTTAGTAGGTTTTAGTCATCATAACTAGAAAGGAAGGCTCCCGGCTACCATTTCCTACTTTAGTATCCTCTGGTGATGTCCCTGCTTCCTCTAGTTCTGTCACAGTTCCCTGTCAATGCGGTATGCTTTATGGACAACATGATACATTGTAATGTACCAACACATATTATATGCCAAAATATAATAAAAAAGAGGGGAATACAGGTACTCACTTTAGGGCTTGCCTGTCTCTCTTGGTTTTAAGCTTGAATTGGAATTTATGAGGGACTTCTTCCTTCACTATTCAATTCATATTTCTCTTCCTCTCAGGGAGTTCCTCATGCTTGGGTTTTGTCTCCTCCCTGAGCTGAATGAACCACGCTCTTCAGGAAGAATCTGAGCCCTGTTGTTCCTATCCTTGGATGGCTGTATCCATCTCTTCTTTCAAAATTTCTACTCTTTACCATAGTTTTCCTGGAGGAGTAACACTCCTAACCCTGATTTATATGTGGCAACAACACTATTTTGCCTGAATTATTGTCACTCCAGAGCAATCCTCTTTTCTTTTTTCCTATTTTCTTTTTTTCAATGAGAGTAAGGAACTTTAACTGGCCATAAACCAGGTTCAGCTTCTAATTCAGTAGAAAATATATTAGGTCCACTCATGAATGTATTCCTCCCTTGTTACCCAATTTCTAGGTGAGCAGAACCCAGTTATAAAGGAAGAAAGCAAAAGTTGGAGACTAGGTCTTTGAATTAGTTTCTTAGATCTGTTGGAACAAATCCCCACCCTAGCTGGTTTTGCTCAGTGCATAGAGCATCGGCCTGCAGACTGAAGGGTCCCAGTTTCAATTCCAGTCAAGGGCACATGCCCGGGTTGTAGGCTCCATCCCCAGTAGAAAGCATGATCTCCAGGAAGGGGCGTGATCCCCAGTAGGGAGCATGGAGGAGGCAGCTGAACAATGATTCTCTCTCATCATTGATGTTTTTATCTATTTCTTCTCCCTTCCTCTCTCTGAAATCAATAACTCTATCTAATAAATAGGGAATATGCTAACTGACCATCACTCTGTCATAAAGATGGATACACCCACAGCTGAAGCCAACTTCCCATAAGGAGCTTTAACAAGCAATCAGCAGGGACCTGAGGCTATGCCCTCCCTCGCCCTGTATGGCTTGACAAGGCACCTCAGACTGCATCCTTCACCCAGGAGGACTTGATAGGGGAGCTCAGGCTGTGCCTCCCACCCTGAGCTTGACAGGGACTTCAGACTGTGCCCCCCACTCTAGTACCACACCTCAGGCCGAACCTCTATCCAGCAGTGTTTGACGGGGCACCTCAGGCTGCACCCTCCACCCCCGCACTGGGCCAGAGGACCTGAGGTTGTGGCCCCTTGCCTGGCTAGGCTTGATAGGGGGTCTCAGGCCGTGCCCCCCACCCAGCAGGGCTTGACAGGGGACCTCAAGATGCAACACCAGTACTGGGTCAGAGGAACTCAGTCTGCACACCCCACCCTGGCACCAGGCTAGGGGACCTTAACCACACCCTCCACCCAGTGGGGCTTGACAGGGGACCTCAGGCCATGCCCCCGCTCCAGCAGCAGGCCAGGGAACCTGAGGCTGCGCCTCCCTGCCTGGAGTGGCTTGACAGAAAACATCAGGCCTTGCCCCCTGCCCTGATGCCAGACCGGGGACCTCAGGCCATGACCCCTGCCTGGTGGGGCTTGATGGGGGAACTCAAGGTGCGCTTCCTGTCCTAGTGCTGGGCTAGGGGACCTCTGGCTGCTCCCCCTGTCCCAGCGCCAGGCTGGAGGACCTCGGCCATACCCCCTACCAGGTGGGGCTTGACAGGGGACTTCAGGCTGTGCCCCCAACCCAGCACCAGGCCTGGGGACCTGAGGCTGTGATCCCCTGCTTGGTGGGGCTTGACAGAGGACCTTAGGCCAAGCTCCCCATCCAGCGGGGCTTGATGGGGGACCATGATGCAGCCCCAGTGCTGGGTGGGGGAACTCAGGCCATGCCCCACAGCCCAGCAGGGCTTGACAAGGGACCAGAGGCTGTGCCCCCCTCCCAGTGCCGTGCTGGGGGACCCAAAGCTTTGCACCTCCCTTCCCCCTCCCCTATGTCTGACGATGCTTGATGGGGGACCTCAAGGCATACCTCCCGCCCCAATCTGAGCTGGGGGACTTCAGGCGACACCCCCCATTCTGGTGCCAGGCCATAGGACCAGAGGCTACATCCCTTGCCCAGTGGGGCTTGACAAGGGTGGGACTGGCCAGGTCTGGATCTAGCCCAATGGGGTTGGGGGCTGGCTGGGTCTGGGTCTCATGCGATTTTGAGGTGCATTTGGGTGGGTGGGAACTTGACTCTGGGTCCCGTGGTGTGTCCCAGACTTGACTCTGGGTCCCGTGGTGTGTCCCAGACTTTGACAGGAGGAAGGTTTTCATATACATTTTACTAATTTTCTTTTATCTCTGACGCTTATAAAGGGTAAATAGCAATAATAAATTATTTCCTCTAATTAATCCCCCTTTTATTAAAAAATATATTTTATTGATTTTTCACAGAGAGGAAGGGAGAGGGATAGAAAGTTAGAAACATCGATGAGAGACATCAATCAGCCGCCTCCTGCACGCCCCCTACTGGGGATGTGCCCGCAACCAATGTACGTGCCCTTGACCGGAATCAAACCTGGGACCTTTCAGTCTGCAGGCCGACACTCTGGTTTTGGCATTAATCCCCTTTTAATGTGCATGAATTTCATGCTCCGGGGGACTAGTAATAATAATAATGAAAGTACCACTATCTGTGTGGCTTTAACAGCAGAATTCATTCTCTCACAGTTTTGGAGGGCTAGAAATCAAACATCAAGATTTTATCATAAAGGGGACCTGGCCCAGAGCCAGTCTGCTTAGGGCCAGCTGGTAGTGTGTGGATTCTTGACTTCATGCAGGAAACATTTCACAGTACTGTATTGGGTCCAGGTGATTTTTGGGGACAGTGAAACAAGGAAGGGTCAGGATAGAAGAAACAACAGGAGAGAGACTAGGCAGGAAATGAGCCTAGGCTGGGCTTCTTTGCTCACTAGGAGTCAGAGAAAGGAGATGGTGGGGACAGGTTCAAGGGTTAGTCTGGAATGAGTTGAGGACTAGGAGGGAAAATCTCTTCCATGCTTCTCTTCTAGCTTCTCCCATAATAATCATCCCATTCACTTACTTCTTTAATTAGTTAATTCCTTAGTAAAAGGTAATTTTGTGTGGCTCAGCATAAAGCATTGAATTAGTTTACCAATAGTGGTACTGACAGAAAAATTTAACCCAAATACAGAAAAATGCCTCTATCTCTGAGCACAAATTGCTGTTCCTTCCTGATAGAAAAGCCCTACCTAATCAACCACCCACTAGGTACCTGGTTGGATATTGTAATACATCCAGGACTGAGTCTCATCTGAAGCTCTTCTAAGCTCACTGACGGGTGCAGAACTCCTTTTCTGGCAGCTGTAGGACAGAGGCCCTCAGACCCTGACACCCACACCATCTGACCATCTCCACAATAAGGCAGGTTGCTTCTGAAAGGTAAACCAGAGGCATCTGCCGTGGCTCCTTAACTCTCCCTTCTATTTCTGTTGTGGCAGATGAACTCATGATGTGGAGGCTTCCAGATCATTTCCTCCAACTTACCTTTCCCTGGTGTTCTTTTCAGAGGGTCATTCTCCATCCTCTCTTCCCTGTGGTCTTTTCCCATGCTGGTCCTCCTGTTTGGAAGATGACCATTTTACAGTCCTCCCACAAGCATCCCAGGTGATCTGTCAAAAAGCTTCTCAGACTTTGTGATACTTTATGAGATTTTATTCTTTTTCTTAAAGAATCATGGATTGGCATGTGGTAAAGCATTCTAGAACAATTATCTCCCTATTTATATTAAAGGATGATTTAGAAAATTGTCCTTCTTCTTGATTGCCACTTTTGAATACTATATTTCAAATATAGTTGGAGCTATTTATTTATTTATTTATTTTTACTCTTTTGCTTTACTGGTAATTTTATTCAAGGAATAAACAGAAGTACTCTGTCTCTATCTTCTATTTATCTATCTATCAATTATCTATCATCTATCTATTTATACATTTTTGCTTTCTTTAGAGTCCTCTGATTCTTAGAACTAACAAAGGAGCAAATAAGCACTTAGTAAATAATGTCTGTTACAAGCATTAAACTATTTTAAAATTTTCAATATCTTTAGTAACATTTTAGTAACACTTTAATTTCCAAATCTTCCAAATTCCAAATCACCAAATCCTAGTAGTTTAGCAAAATAAGAGTTAATTTCTTTCTTTTTAAAAAATTAATATATTTTTAGTGATTTCAGAGAGGAAGTGAGTGGGAGAGAGAGATAGAAACATCATGATGAGAGATAATCATCGCTTGACTACCTCCTGTATGGAGATTGATCTCCAAATGTAGGTATAAGCCTTTGACCAGAATGTCTCTGCATCCAGGGCACAAGCCTTTGACCAGAATTGAACCAGGAACCCTTTGGTCCACAAACGGGCTAGGGCAGTGGTTGGCAAACTGCGGCTTTCAAGCCACAAGCAGCTTTCAAGCCGTTGCTGCTCTGCTGACTAATGAGTTTGCTGACCACTGGGCTAGGGCAAGAGTTTATTTCTTAATTTTGTAAAGTCCCATTTGGTTTTTGTAAATCTCTTCCATCTTTAGTTATAGTGTCTGTTACACATGGCCTCCAATGTCCCTGCAAGAAAAGAGAGCAATGGAGGATGTTTATGTATTCTTTATGGTCTTAGCATGGAAATGACAAGTCTCACTCCTGCTTAGAGTTCAGATGGCCACATTCTAAGGCAGCACATGGAGTATTTGGTCAGCATTGTTTCTGTTACAGATATTTTTCTTCTAAGGTTAAGATGTTAAGATTACGGTTTCTTTCTCTAAGAGAGGTACAAATACTTATGGCCTATTTAAACTTTGGTCTTATAGATTCCAAAGTGTGAGGTTGTTGCAAGTATGTGATAAAAATTTGTGATAGACAGAGGAACAATTAACTATGCCTATTATGACATAACACCTAGGGACTTAGTATAATGACATTGAGTTGGTTGTTAATGTAGGAGGATGAAAAATAATATGATAATAGCAGACATTGAGATTATTCCTCTGGTGAGAGCTGCTATTATTTTAGAAACTAGTGGCCCAGTGCACGAAATTTGTGCACATTAAAAGGGGATTAATTAGAGGGAATAATTTAATATTGCTATTTGCCCTTTATCCATAATAGAGTGTCAGAGATGAAGGATATTAGTAAAGTGTTTATGAAAACTTTCTTCTCTCAGAGTCTGGGACACAGCACAGGACCCAGAATCAAGTCCCCCCCTACCCACATGTGCCTCAAAATTGCATGAGACCCTTCCCTAGCCACCTCCTCCCCCTTAATTGGACTGGATCCAAACCTGGCCAGTCCTACCCTTGTCAAGCCTTGCCGGGCAGGGGGTGTAGCCTCAGGTCCCATGGCCTAGTGCCATAATGGGGGGCGTGGCCTGAGGTCCCCTAGCCCAGATCGGGGCAGGGAGTATGCCTTGAGGTCCCCCATCAAGTCCTGCCCGGTGGGGGGCATGGCCTGAGATCCTGTGTCAAGCCCGGCTGGGTGGGAGGCATGGCCTGAGGTCCCCTGTCAAGCCCCACCAGGCAGGGGGGCATAGCCTCAGGTCCCCCGGCCTGGTGCTAGGGTGGGGGACATGGTCTGAGTTCCCCTAGCCTGGTGCTGGAGCAGGGGGTGCCGGGGAGCAGCCTGTGGTCCCCTAGCCCAGCACCAGACAGGAAGCTCACCTTGAGTTCCACCATCAAGCCCTGCCAGGTTCCCTGGCCTGGCACCAGGGCAGGGGGCAAGGCCTGAGGTCCGCATCAAGCCTTGCTGAAAATGGGACATGGCTTGAAGTCTTCTGTCAAGCCCAGCCAGGCAAGGGGGTGCAGCCTCAGGTTCCCTGGCCTGGTGCTGGAGTGGGGGCGCAGCCTGAAGTCCCCCATCAAGCCTCACTGGGTGGGGGGTGAGGTCTGAGGTCCCCCGGCCTGGCACTAGGGGTACATGGCCTGAGTTCCTCTGACCCAGCACTGGTGGTGTATCTTGAGGTCCCCTGTCAAGCCCCACTGGGATGAGGGGTACAGCTTGAGGTCCCCTGTCAAGCCCTGCCAGATCAGGGTGTGGCCTGAGGTCCCCTGTCAAGCCATATGGGGAAGGGGGAGGGCATAGCCTCAGGTCCCTGCTGATTGCTCCTTAAGGCTCCTTGTGGGAACTTGGCTTCAGCTGTGATGGAGTGATGGTCAATTAGCATATTCCCTCTATTAGATAGGATTACTTTCAACAATGGCTTTTCATTTATAAAGTGAAGTTCTGAAAACACGGTCTATAACTTTGCTACTCAAGCAGAGCCCATGGACCACCACCAGCAGCATTTCCTAGGAGCTTATTTGAAATGAAGTAGCTTTTGCCCCACTCCAGACCTGCTGATTCAGAATATTTATTTTATCAAGACCCCCAGGTAACTCTTCGGCACAATTAAAGTTTGAATCATATGGTCTGTGAGAGGATAGCAGGGAAGATAGATAAATGGTTCTGCATAAAAAGTGAACAGATTGCATGGTGGGTAGTAGGGGGCAACTAGGGAGAGAGAAGGGGAAGGGCTGTCAGAGAAGGGAGAAAAGAAGCTGAGCCATAGAGAATGCAGCTGGTGTGTAAGGTCTCTGGTCAGAGATTATTAGATGTCAGGTGGACAAAGGATTTTAGGAACTGGCATTTCTAGGTCTCAACTTTAAATTGCAAAAGTTGATTTAAATGTAAATTACAGCCCTTCCCACATGCTGTGTGCCCCCAGGGTTTCTTCAGAAGAGGTTGGTTTTGTCCTAGCCGGTTTGACTCAGTGGAGAGAGCTTCGGCCTGCAGATTGAAGGGTCTCGGGTTTGATTCTGATCAATGGCACATATCTTGGTTGCAGGCTCCTGGCCTGGGCCCTGGTTGGGGTGTGTGCAGGAGGCAACCAATCAATGTGTTTCTCTCACATCGATATTTCTCTCCGTCTTTCCTTCTCTTTTCCACTCTCTCTAAAAATCAATAGAAAAATATCCTTGGGTGAGGATTAAAAAAAAAAAGAGGTTGATTTCCACATCTAAGTTGATTAAGAATGAAGAGAGTAGTGAGATGAAGGGTTTAGGGAAAGCTAACACACAAAGCCACACTGACCATAAAAAAAACCACAGCTCCAAAAGACTGCAGATGTCTTGAGAGAAATTGTATCAACTAGGGCTGTGGTTGGCAAACTGCAGCTCGTGAGCCACATGCAGCTGGTGAGCTTTGGTTTGCCGTTCTGTTGACTAATGAGTTCGCCGACCACTGGGATAGGGACTTAATCGTAAGGAACAACAATAGCGGGTAATTATTGGAATCGAAAGTCTAGGTCAGTGTTCAGCAAACTCAGTCAACAGAGCGGCAAACCGCAGCCACAAGTGGCTTGCGAGGTGCAGTTTGAACCGGGGGTATGTTTTATGTCACCATTCAGTGAATTAAAACAAGCAGGATGATATTTAACATTAGTAAAACTAAATTATCTTTTAAAAAAAAAAATATATATATATATATATATATATATATATATATATATTTTGATTTGAGAGAGGGAGAGCAAGATAGAAACATCAATGATGAGAAAGAATCATTGATCAGCTGCTTCCTGCATGCCCCCCACTGGGGATTGAGCCCCAAACCAGGATATGTGCCCTGACTAGGAATCCAAATGTGACCTTCTGGTTCATAGGCTGATGCTCAACCACTGAGCCATGCTGGTCAGGCAGCAAAACTAAATTATCTTTTCATTTGCCACATTCTGTTTTGTTATGCTAAAAGAAAAGAACCACCAAAAAAACAAAACAACATGGAAAAGAACGACCTTGGTGCAGCAAAAAATAGTATATACTGACTTCTATTCTTTTGGGTGAAGCAGATTTTTTAAATCTAAATATTCCTGTTTTATTTATAATTATTTGGGAAACACATAATTATTTGGGGAGATAGGCAAGAATTTAATTTTTTATCTAATACTTTAAATTGAAATATATTTGTCATATAACTGAAAATCTAAGCTGTACAACATGTTAGTTTTCAAAATTTAAATCTTTGTTGATGAAGCAATATGTTAATTTGACATTTTTATGTATTTTAATATGATTGTCGTTAAGAATTCAATAATTTTAAATAAGAATATATACTCTATTATGAACTTCTAGTTATAAAATAAGTAAGCTCTGGGGATACAATATATAACATGGTGAACATAATAATAATGTGTTTTATACTTAAAAGTTAAGAGTAGAATTTAAAAATTCTCATCATACGGAAAAATTTAACTATTTCAGTGATGGATGTTAACTAAACTTATTGTGGTGATCATTTAAATATATACGTATATATCAAGTCATGTTGTACATTTGAAATTAGTATAATGTTATGTCAATTATATCTCAAAAAAAGAATAATCTCTGCATAACAAAAAATTGCAAGGAAATTAGATAATATTTTAATAGTAGGAAGTAGAGTAATAATGCTTTCTTTATTACTTCTTTTTTTAAAGAGATTTTTTAACTTATTTTTTCAGAGAGAGAAGAGAGGAGAGGGAGAGAGAGAAACACTGATGTGAGTGCACAACCCCACCCCCAACCTCACATCAACCTCCCTTCCTCCCCCCACATGCGCCCTGATCAGGAATTGAACCAGCAACCTTTCTGTGCATAGGACAATTCCCAAGCAACTGAGTCACACTGGCCAGAGCTATTACTTGCTTACTTAAAAAATATATAATAAATTGTTATTAACTCTAGTATGGGGACAACCCCTTTATTTAAGAGTTTTATTCATATTACATTGTTCTAAATATAGAAATTTAATCCTTCAGGTTTATGGGGAAGTAAAATGAGTGCAATTTATCTAAATAGATTCTGAGTATTTCTATGAATGAGTCAATTGGAACTGCATCTCACTGGTTCTCGGCCATCACTATAAGACTTCTTAGTCCTCTTATTCTTTTTAAAATGGCTTTTAGAACTTTATTAAAATGGTAAAATTATAACTTCTTGCATTCATATGATATTTTCCATCTTTTAAACTGGTACATTGGCATTTTCTCATTGAGTTTCATAGCTATTCTGAGATTTACTTTTACCACTTCAGGAAAATGTTACTATAACTCCATCTCTAAGTTAGTACTTACTCTTTCTCTTCCTACTTTCATTTGAGCTTCTTGAAGAAATAATCTTGAAGGTCTCTCTTTCCTCTCTTCTTACTTTCCCACTGGTATTAGTGACTGAGAATGGTGATGGTGATCCTAGTGTGTGTGTGTGTGTTTTAAAATATATATATTTGTATTAGTTTCAGAGAGGAAGGGAGGGGGGAGTACAATAGAAATATCAGTGATGAGAGAGAATCACTGATCAGCTGCCTCCTACATGCCCCCTAAGGGGATTGAGCCTGGAACCTAGGCATGTGCCCATGACCGGAATTGAACCTGGGACATTTCAGTCCATAGGCTTGCTTTCTATCAACTGAGCCAAACAAGCTTGGCAATGGTGATCCTATTGTTAAACAAATTGTATGTTTTAATTTCATCCTAAGTAATAGTAATTACTAATAATTATTCTATATAATATAAGTGTATAAGGCAAATTGTCCACTCAACCGGGAGTTCTTCTGAGATTTTGACCAGGGAGTGGGGCTGGCCAGAGGAAGGGAGGGAGGCCCTGGTAGGTGGCTGGGGAAGAGAAGAAGTACTTGGCTGGATGCTGCTAGCTACTGGAGACCATACCAGTTCATGAATTTCATGCAGTGGGCCTCTAGTTATTAATAAGTGATTTACATCATTTGACATTGTTGAAATTTAGTTTTTTGAAATTAACTTCCTTTTATATCTATAAGCATTATATTTTTCAAAAATTTTTTTCTCTACATATGTGTTACTAAATCTGCTTCTGTTGTTTTAATGATCTCTGCTTTTCCTTACATGTTAGTTTCCTGAAGTTCTATATTGACATTCTATTCTCATTGGTCAGTAGCTTAAACTACTAACTATAGTCTACTGATCCCTAATGTTTTTATTATTTATTTATTTGTTAGGGTAATTTATTTATAAATTCTGCAAGACTGTTGGCTTTATTTTAATTTTTCATTCCAGTAATCCTTGCTTAATATAATCTTACTTGGGAACTCTTTTATGAATCTTCTTATAAGGACACTACTTCATTGGACCCCACCTTTATGATCTCATTTAACCTTAATTACTTCTTTGGAATCCCATCTCCAAATACAGCCACACGGGATTATAGCTTCCACATATGAATTTCTGGAAGAAGCAAAAATTCAGTACATAATGTCGATCAAGTAGAATACAAATGTTTATTTTATTATTTAATTACTATGGAAGAAAACAAGTACACTTTATATTTTGTCTGGGTATTTTTTTTTAAGTGGCCCTGAGTTTCTATATGTTAGATGCACCTTTCCTTATAACTTGTTTTATTTTTTATTTTCCTTGACTCTTTATCCCATTCATTTTCTCTCCTTTTCTTTTTTTTTAAATTAAATCTTTATTGTTCAGGTTATTACAATTGTTGCTCTATTTTCCCCCCATAGCTCCCCTCCACCTGGCTCCCACTCCACCCTCTGCCCTTACCTCCCCCACATTGTCCTCATTTATAGGTGTATGATTTTTGTCCAGTCTCTCCCTGCATCCCCCACCCACCTATCCCCCCCCCCCGCCGAGAATTGTCAGTCCACTCCCTTTCTGTGCTCCTGATTCTATTATATTCACTAGTTTATTCTGTTCATTTTTAATTCACTTGATTTTTTGATTCACTTGATAGATATGTATTTGTTGTTCATAATTTTTATCTTTACTTTTTTCTTCTTCTTTCTCTTCTTAAAGAATACCTTTCAGCATTTCATATAATGCTGGTTTGGTGTTGATGAACTCCTTTAGCTTTTTCTTCTCTGTGAAGCTCTTTATCTGCCCTTCAATTCTGAATGATAGCTTTGCTGGATAGAGTATTCTTGGTTGTAGGTTCTTGCTACTCATCACGTTGAATATTTCTTGCCACTCCCGTCTGGCCTGCATCATTTCTGTTGAGAAATCAGCTGACAGTTGTATAGGTGCTCCCTTGCAGGTAATGAAGTGTTTTTCTCTTGCTGCTTTTAATATTCTCTCTTTGTCTTTTGCTCTTTGTATTTTAATTATGATGTGTCTTGGTGTAGTACTCTTTGGATTCCTTTTATATGGGGTTCTGTGTGTTTCTTGGACTTGTAAGTCTATTTCTTTCATCAGATGTGGGAAATTTTCAGTCATTATTTCTTTAAGTAGGTTTTCAGTATCTTCCTCTCTCTCTTCTTCTGGCACCCCCACAATTCTGATGTTGGTACGCTTGAAGCTGTCCAAGAGGCTTCTTACATTATCTTCACATTTTGATTCTTTTCTCTTCTTTCTTTTCCAGTTGAGTGTTTTCTGATATTTTTATATTTCAAATGTTTGACTTGATTCTTGTCTTCCTCTAGTCTGCTGTTAGTTCTCTGTACAATATTTTTTAATTCAGTCAGTGTTTGTTTAAATTTTAGTTGGTTCTTTTCCATCTCTAGTTGGATCTTTTTTATCTCCTCTTGGGTCTAGCTAAATTTATCCATCTTTTCTAGGATATTCTTGAAAACCCTTATAAGCATGGTTTTGAACTCTATATCCAGTCATTTGTTTTCCTCCATTTGTTTTGTTTATGATCCCTTCCCTTGAGTCAGCATTTTCACTATGCTGGGAGAACATCTGTGTTGGATTCAGCCTTTTGATTCCAGACTTGCAAAAATGCAGAAGCCTCTCTATTGAGCTTGGGATGGGTGGAGTTTCAGGGCTTAAGGAACCGGCTTGCCTTCTAGTCAGCCCTGCCCTCCACGGCCCCCGAGTCTCACGTGACTGGGTAATCGCTGAAGCAGTCTCTCCTCACGTGCATGCTCTTGCATTGCTTCTATACTGCTGCCTTTCCGGCTCCCCTGTGCTCCGGGACCATATGAGTCTGAGTCCCCAGGGTTTCACCCGAAACTGGGATTTAGTGTTGTTAGAAGTGGCGCAGTTGGGAGGGTCTGTCTCCCACCCACTCTGGAAAGCCAGCGGCACAATCAGCAGCTGTTCCTCTGCATGCAAAGCCGTGTGCGTCACCAGATTTCTGATCTCTTGCAACTCCCCAAATTTCCATGCACTTCTCCCTTTTCACAGTCCAAACTCCTCCCGTATGAGTTTCAGCTGGACCTGGGGTTTAGTGTCGTAGGATAAGGGGGTTCAATGCTGTTGAGAGTGTCCGTTTCCCTCCCGCCAGAGAAAGCCAGCCAGGTTCTCAGGCACCCGCTCTCTCCATGTGTGTGTCTCTGTACCTCAACTTTCTGCAGCTCCTCTGGGTTTCTGTGAGCCCCTTTCTTTCCTTCTAGTTGTAAAATTTCCACTCAGCCAGCTTCCCTGTGGTTCTGGATGATGCCCGTTCTGTCTTTTAGTTGTAGTTTTGAAATTGTTGTGCGAGGCAGCAGTGTAGGTATTTACCTATGCCGCCATCTTGGATTCTCCTTTCTGTAGTTACGTCTTGATTTTTGTTGGTATCACTGTCGGGATACCAATTGGTTGTGAGGATCAGCTGTGTCTGGGCCCGGAGAACTTCTGTGCTAGCCTCAGCCTTAAGTCTTGCAAGATTCCAACAGCCTCTGTGCTGGGCTTGGATGTGGCGGAGTCTCAGGGCTGAACAGACAACCTTGGCTTCCCGTCAGCCCTGCCCTACACGGAGGCCCCTGGGTCTCAATGACCCTCAGTAATCTCTGCAGCCCTCTCTGGGCGCATGCATGTGTGCCTCCAGACCTCTACCTTTCCGTCTCCCCTGGGTTTCTGTGTACTCTGGGGACCCATATGAGTCTGGATCCCCAGGGTCTCACCCGAAACTGAGGTTCATTGCAGTGGGACCTGGATTTCAGTGCAGTTGGGAGGTTCTGTTTTCCTCCCGCTAGAGAAAACCTGGGACACAATCAGCAGTCAGTTCTCTTTGCGCATGCCTCCAGACATCTGCCTTTTGTGTATGCTGGAGCCTCCATACCTCTGCCTTTCATGGCTCCCCTAAGTTTCTGTGCACACCTCCCTATTCACCACAGTACAGACTCCCCTCGTATGAGTCTCGCCCAGAACTGGGGTTTAGTGCAGTCTGAAGTGGGATTTTCCATCTCCCTCCCTCTAGAACAGTGGTTCTCAACCTTCCTAATGCCTCGACCCTTTATGACAGCTCCTCATGTGGTGGTGACCCCCAACCATAAGATTATTTCCGTTGCTACTTCATAACTGTAATTTTGCTACTGTTATGAACTATAATGTAAATATCTGATATGCAGGATGTATTTTCATTGTTACAAATTGAACCTAATTAAAGCATAGTGATTAATCACAAAAACAATATGTAATTATATATTATGAAATATTTATTTCTAATTACAAATAAATGAAATTTTGTCTTGAATAGTGGTGTAGTATGGGCAACAGTCTTCATATGACAACATTAAACTACATTGCTACACTTTGTTACACTGAGGAGTGGTCTGTTGGTTCCTAAGACCATGGGAAATATGTGTTTTCCGATGGTCTTAGGCGACCCCTGTGAAAGGGTCATTCAGCCCCCAAAGGGGTTGCGACCCACAGGTTGAGAACCGCTGCTCGAGAGGAAGCCAGCAAGACTCTTCTGCTGCCCATCCTTTCCACGTGTGTGTCTCCGTACCTCAGCTTTTTGCAGCTCCTCTGAGTCTTTGTAAGCCCCTCTCTTTACTTCTAGTTGTAGAATTTCTACTCAGCCGGCTTTCCTGTGGGTTCTGAATGGTGTCCATTCTGTCTTTTAGTTGTGGTTTTGAGATAGTTGTGTGAGGCAGCAGTTTAGATGTTCACCTATACTGCCATCTTGGTTTCTCCTCTCTCTCCTTTTCTTAAGTGATCATTTTATTTCATTTTTTTTAGATTGTCATATAGTCCATTGTTATTTAGCCTTTTGGAATGCCAACAGAGAATTTTGAGAGGCTGACAGGAATTGTATTGAATTATAAACACCTACTCAATGGTATACCAATATGTCAAGTAATCTCACATTCACATCTGAACTTTATATATAAATTCTACCTCAGTGGTAGGCAAACTGCGGCTCACGAGCCACATGTGGCTTGTGAGTTGTGGTTTGCCGCTCTGTTCATTAATGTGTTTCTTGACCACTTCCCTATCTAATAAACTAGTAATACCCAAATTAACCACCACTCTGCTACGACTACAAGCCATACCCACTGGCCAATCAGTAGTGCGTATCCAAATTAACCCAACAAGATGATTGTGGCCATGGAGGGAGCAGGAGGTTTGTATTTTCCCAGCAATGGAGGAAGCCAAGCTTTCCGCATACCCTGGCCTGCCCTCAACCTCACTCAAGGGTATAAAGTTTCAATTATAGAAGATAAATCCCAACAAAAATGGCTGCAGCACAGAGTAATCAGGAGGCGTGGCTCCACTCAAGGCTACAAAGGTTCAATTATAGAAAATAAGTAAATCCCAGTTATCAGGGCCTCCACTGGGGTCATCAGGGAGTGTGGCCAGCCTACAAACAACCATAGGTCCCTTGCCCAGGCCACCCCACACTGATCCAGGACACCCTTCTGGGCAAACCAGGTGGCCCCTTCCATGCACCAGGCCTCTATCCTATCTAATAAATGAGTAATATGCAAATTGACTATCACTCCAACACACAAGATGGCTACCTCCATGTGGTCAAAGATCCTGCCCCCATGTGGACACAAGATGGCCAACAGGGGAGGGTAGTTGGCAGGGACCAGGCCTGCAAGGGAGGACAGTTGGGGGTGATTAAGCCTGAAGGGGAAGGCAGTTATGGTGACCAGGCCGGCAGAGGAGGAAAGTTGGGGGTGACCAAGCCTGTAGGGAAGAGCAGTTGGGGGAGGACCCAGGCCTGCAGGGGAGAGCAGTTGTGGGGGACCAGGCCTGCAGGGGAGAGCAGTTGTGTGTGGGGGGGACCAGGCCTTCAGGGGAGGGCAGTTAGGGGTAACCAGGCTGGCAAGGGAGCAGTTAGGCATCAATCAGGCTGGCAGGAGAAGAATGATCAGGTTGGCAGGCAGAAGCAGTTAGAGGCAATCAGGAAGGCAGGCAGGTGAGCAGTTGGGAGCCAGCAGTCTTGCATTGTGTGAAGGATGTCCAACTGCCTGTTTAGGGGAGTCAGACATCCTTCAAGGGGGTCCCAGATTGGAAAGGGTGCAGGCTGGGCTGAGGGACACCCTCCTCCCTGTGCACAAATTTCATGCACTTGGTCTCTATTACACACACACACACACACACACACACACACACACACACACACATATTCTAAGATTCAAAAGGGAAGCCATTAAGATCTAAAATATTTCTAAGCCTGTAAGTATACTTCAGATATGCTTATTGTGGAGATCTGGGAGATACTACAGGAAGTGGGATATTGTAGCATTAGACCAACAGTTTCATTGTTGCCTTAAAAAATGTCCAAAAACAAGTTGCCTGTTGCTTCATAAATATACACACAGGCCAGTGAACTAATAATATAATTGATGGCATCCTAAAAAAAAATAGGTCAAATAGAACAAAAAACAAAACACTTCCTGTGCTGTAAACTCTTGGTACATGACATCAAAATCACATGATAGTTTGGTCTCCCAGAGTGCAGTAAATAGAAAAGACATGAGGATTGACTGTAGGCATACTTTACTGCACGTCATAAAAGAGACCTCCCACTATATAGCCTCAGAAATTATGGCCAGTTAGCAATGTAATAGTTGAGAGAAGAAAAGATAAGGCTATAGAAAATTCCTCTTCATACCTTCCCAAAATCTGAATTCTCATGAAATACAGTAATTTATAATTTACTGAGAGGAAACAAATCAAATAAAAAAGATGGTCAATTTAATTATTTCCTGAGTAATAAACAAGCTACCTGTTCTGTCTTTTGAGTAAAATGCATTGCTTCCTTTTTTTGTGGCTAAATGAAAGGTGATAATCTTGAGCAAACAATGGCAGAATATTTGATTTATTCTTTTTTTCCCCCCACAGAGGCAGTAAATTAAACACATAATTAAATCTTGGAGTAAGGAGAGGTCTATTTCACTTCTGTTGTGACTGAATAGTTTATGCACAGTTTCCTATTCATTCATTGATCTGACCCAGAATGGAGGTCATTGGCCACAGATTTGATTGTATGTTTGTTTTTTAATGTCACCAACAGCTTTCCTATTTCTAAATAAATGACAGCCCCCACTCCTTCCAATCCAAATGTTTTAGAACTCACTTTTATGAGTGCAACATATAATTCATAGATTATTTCATATTCTTCCCCAGATTTATATCCTTATCTTTTATGATCTTTGATTACCTTAAAGCCAGCCTATTTTTTGCTCACTCCTTTTGAAGAACAGACATAGTTCACCTTTTCTTACCATTAGCATAATAACATTTGGAGAATCAGTGTTTAGAAACATAGTGTTCAATATGAAAAA
>PVJN01040422.1:0-19277 GCA_004026805.1 Lasiurus borealis | reverse complement strand
TATGTCCATCCAACCATTCAAACAGTTTCTATAACATGCACTGATCACCAGTTGCAGACACTCAATGCATGAGTTGCCATGACACGCACTGGCATTTACAGAGTAACAGCAACTTGGACCTGGTACCCATCAAGCAACACTTGGTTTCTCCCAAGTGCCACCACCGCAAAGCTACAGCCCACCAAATTGCAGCCAATACTACCATGGCGCAAAATGTGACCCACAGCTCGGCCCAGAAATGGTGTCCATGGGCACCAGGTAATGACATCATGTAGCAACACCCAGCTTCCTGTCTCTAACAACAGACCATTTAATAATAAATGGCACCATAATTCTGGAACTCACAAAGCAACACTCAACTTCCCCCAAGTTGTACACAGGCCCCGCCACCACCCCAGAGTGACACCCCACCAAATTGTAGCTGATGCTGCTGAGGCCCCATGGCACAAAATGTGCCCCACAAACCAGCCCAGACCAGAAACAGTGGCTGTGGGTGCTAGGTAATGATGACACATGACAACACCTCGCTTCTTCTCCCTAGTGCGAGTTTCCTTGGAGTTTCTTTAGCCCAGGAACACAGCTTGCTTTATAGCCAGGTGCAAACATTTTACACTTTAACCAAATGTCTGTGAAGCATTTTCCTATGCCTCATCCCATTTGATACTCACAGAAGTCCCGGAGTAGGTAGATAGGAGACTCAGTAGAATCCTTTTTTTTTTTTTCATTAGCTGGAAAACAGAGATTTAGGAAGCTTAGAAACTTGACCAACTGAAAAGAAGTAATAAATAGTGGACTTTGAAAATGATTTCATATTTTTTTTTTTTACTGTACAGAATATAGTCAAACACTACTGCAGTTAAATCTTTTACCCTTTGTTCTCCCTGTGTGATCTATAATACTAATCTGTGTTGTTGTTATATACTGATGTGTTGCTGACAATAACCTGAAAGAGAAGTTGAGGTGTTTCATTGGGCTGGAACATGTTTAGCTAAATCAGAAAGCAGATCTAATTAGGCAAGTTTATTTTATATCTATAAAAGGCTCAGTTGACTCACACATGCATGATACATATGAAGGTCTTGCTGGCATCAAATTGCATTTGTGTGTTTTGATCTGTCATTCTAGATCATGAATTTGGTTGACATTTCTATTGTAAAGAAAGGGCGAATAGCAATATATATATATATATATATATATATATATATATATATATCCTCATGAGCTAATAAGCTAGCTAAAATACAGTTTATAATTAAGAAGAAACAAATAAAATGCATACTAAGGGGGTAGAATTATGGAAGATGACATAATTTATACTAGAATATTAGCCAAAAAATTCTAGGAAGAAATAATATTTGAGAAGAGATCTATCTAAATTAATGAAAAGCTATTTCTAATTTTTGCAAATGACAAGTAAGAGTATAAATGTAGTGAGTTTGTGGGCAATAGGATCTCAGGAAAAAGAGAGGGGCTCTCTGGGCTTGGTTATCTGGCTTAGCGGCTGCTGAATGCAGCAGGAATCCATTAGTATTGAAAGGTATTGTCATCCCATGGCATGTAATCATCACATGGCAAAACGAATTATTGCTAATGGATGTAGAATGAAATGTCCACTAACAGTAAAACTCTGGGGAACAAGTGTCTGTTGCCATAGAGAACAAAGAATACCAAAAATTCAAGGACTATGGGTCAGAGTGGCCACTTCTAAAAGAAGCCTTAAAAATATTGTGGACTTAAGGCTTGATATATATATGTCCCTGGTAAAATAGTCTTCTATCTCTTGCAGCTACAGAGTTGATTAATCAAAATCCAAGTCCATAATTTGTTCCTAGTGATGGATGCATATCATCAGTTGAATTCACAATCTAACCAGATACATAATGTAAAGGAGTGGCATATACTATAAAATGTTGGGAAAGACTCAAAGTCAAGGGCATATATTTGTAGAATTCAGAAGACTTGGTATAAATAGCATGCCTACCAATTCAGCCTCTTATCGCTTGGAAGTAGTCATTTATTATCTAGTTTCTACCTTTCTAGGAAATCCTTTAAAAACCTACGCTTAAGCATCCCCAAGAGACTTTGATTTAATTGATTTGGGGTGTGACCCTGCTATCAAGCAGTTAGAATGTGCAGTCAAGTATGGGAATCACTGACTCAGAGAGTTTTTGTTTCATTTTGTTTTTCCTTAGTGAGCAAATTGGAACAGTTGGGCGTGGTTTTAATTGTCTCCATTGGTTGACTAAAACCTAGAACCACCTATGGCACAAAGTAAATTAAGTTGAAAGGCCAAACATTCCTTGATATTAGTAAAAGAAAGAATACAAAAAGTATGGGAAATGGGAATTTTGAAGTGATTTTAACACATATGACATTTCCAACCATTTCTCAAATAAATAACTTCCTGCAAGTTATTATATTTCTTCTTCATAAAATGCTTTTCTCAGAGTTTTATTCTGAGAATTAAATAAGCTTATATCATTAAAGAGCTAATAAAATTTCCTGAAACATATTTAACTGTATATAACTATTAGTAATGATCATGAAAATACTCATGATAACAAATCACAAGAGGGGATATGAACATATTTACTTCTGTAGTTCCTATTTCTGGCATTTTTCATTACTTTCTGTAGATCTAGACTTCCATTTTGCATCATTTTCTGCCTGTAAGATTGCATTGAATATTGCCTGTACTGTGGAACTACAAGAGATAAATTCTTTCAGTTTGTATGATTGAGAAAGTCTCTGCCTCATTTTTGAAAAGTATGGTTATCGGTTTAGAATTCTGAACTGACAAGGTTTAAAAATCTTGATTCACTGACCTAAAAAAATTAACATGCTCAAAGAGAGGCCTAGCTTATGCTCTCAACAACCAGGAGGTAATCTATAATCCCTTGAAATATCCTGCAAGATAACAGCAACTTTGTTTACTCGAAGACATGGGGCCATGTTCAATAGTCTAATTATGTGATTCATGGTGGAGAATTTGAGTCATTCAGTATTAACCTTGACCTCTGGAGGATCTAGAGACTAAATTAAATAACATGGACTGTTAATCATGACTATATGACCATGTTCCATGTAGTATCTGTGGACACTAAGATTCTGAAAGCTTTTCTGGTTGGTGATACTCCATAGTGTCCCATGTCATTGTCAGGAAAGTGAACCCTGTTCACAGACCTGTGGGCAAAAGACAATAGAAATTTCCATGTGTGGAACTTTTCTGGACTCTCCGATGTATCTCTTGCTGATTTTAATCATTATAGTTTTTTGTTTTTTATTGCTATAATGCACTATAACTGTGAATATTACAGCTATCAGTGAGTTTTGTGCATTCTCCCAGCATATTATTACAAATAAGGGTCATCTTGAAAATCCTTACATTAACAATTGGCGTCAGAAAAAAGAAGGATGTGTGGAATGCTCCTAAACGTTACATCTGTCTTCTGGTTTACATTGTTTCTGAGGAAAATTTCCTGTCATTCTTGTTTTTTGTCCTCAGTACATCATATGCCTTTCTGTCTTCTCCTTCTCCTCCTTCTCCTTCTCCTTCTCTTTCTCCTTCTCCTTCCTCTTCCCCTTCCTCATCCTCTTCCTCCTCCTCCTCCTCCTCCTCCTCTTCCTCCTCCCCCTCCTTCTTCTGCTTCTGCTTCTGCTTCTTCTACTTCTTCACCTTCTGCTTCTTCTGCTTCTTCTAAAGATATTCTCTTTTTCACTGATTCCCAGCAATAAGATTATGTATTTTTTCATCTCTGCTTCTTGTGCTAGTGGTTAACTAACTTTTTTGATATGTGAGTTTATATACATTTGTTTTATTTTCAGACTTTCTAAATGAAATATATTTTTTGTGTTCCATCTTCTTCTTGTGCTTGGGGTTAACTAACTTATTTGATATTTGATAAAGATGATATTTGATGAAATTTGCCTAATCATCATGCAGGCACAAGGCTCACTTTGCACTCAAAAAAAAAAAATCAATACATCTATTAAAGTCATGTTGTAACAGGATCTTTACTACAAGTCAGTAAGTTAAATAACTGGACAATGCTCACCAGTTTTGCAGTCAGGTAGAGGAAATCTAGTAGCCAGGCTGGGAAGCAAATATGTGGCAAGCATTGCATTTCCTGTAATAAAACTGATCATGATACTTCTTTTATACAGCTATAATTTAATAAATCAAATTGCCTCTTCTGCGTAACTTTAACTCTAGCTTTCAAACTGTTGTATGGACAGGAAGCAACATTGGAGGAATTGTTAATGTATTAGAGGAATTACTAATTACTAATTACTGCAAAGGCTCTCTGCTCACTTTTCAATTACAGCAAAGGCAGGGAGGCTAAATTATCCCTTTCTTTACTGTAATGTTCTTTACTACTGCCTAGGTGAAACCTCTCACTGCTGTTCGATTCTGCTGTTTCTCCTAACAATAAGAGCACTTCAAAGTCAAAGGATATAAGTAAAGGTCTGAATTAAAGTGATGTGATGTGTAAATAAAAAACTTTAGATGAAAAAAAATGAAATAAATTCTAGAACATTTTAGGGGATCAAGGAAGTTTAAAGAGATTTGTCAGTCTGCTTAAATGTTGATTGTGATAATATTGTAAGTTAGACATTTAAAATTTTCAAATAATTGTCCATAAATTAGAATATTTTCATCAGTCTTTTATAAACTGGTGGGCGTGGCTTGTGGTGTAGCAGAGGTCAATTTGCATATTATTATTTTATTAGATAGGGCTAAAGGCCCAGCACACAAAATTCCAGTGTGGGTCTGGTCCCTAGGCCTGGCCTATGTGCAGGGCCATTTTCCTTAGTTGCCCCCACAACAGGCTCTTTCCCCCACCAACACCCATCCTGGTTCCCCATTTGCCATTGGATGATTGGAGCCTGCTGGCCAGGGAAACAAACCAAACGTGGTCAGTGTGCCTCAGAGTGACTGGTCCAGCAGTCGTTCTGGTTGTTCTGCTGCTAAGGTCAATTTACATATTACCCTTTTATTATATAGGATTTTAGCACATTTTTAAGTGTTTCTGATAACTCAAACCTCAGAAGTCATCTTTTGAAAAAAAATATACTTAATTAGATATATTGGGATATCATTAGTGACTGCAAACACACTGGAGTCAGGAGAATGTGCCTCCAAAATAGCTTACTGACCTGGCTTGCAAGTGTGTGCTTGGTTGGCAAGATTCTGGTTTTTATTCTGTATGGATCTACTCAGTGTTGAATGTCCTTACCACAGAGTAGTGAGCCCACTGAGTGAACAACCAAGAATGAGAACAAGGAGGGGCAACAATGCCTTTTGCATCTTAGCTTTGAAAGCCAAGCACTATCATGCCATTTTATTTACATAGAGACACTCTGTCCACCCCACATTCAAGCTAACAGGAAGTAGTGATCGCATTTAAAACAAAGGAGTGCCAAAGAATTTCTGGACACACTTTAAAGCCATAACAAGAGGTAATCAATTTTATTTCATCACATTCAAAAATCAATTGAAGCACAATGCATGGCACATACTTTATGAATGAGAAACTGAAGAAACAGATTTAAAAGTGATTGTAGAATTTCTGTAGGAGTTTTGATTCTCTAGATAGTTTTGGAATGAGAGATAATTCCAAAACTCAAGTAATTCCCAATGCAATATTAATTTGTTAACTGTTTGTAAAATATAAAAATTCCATTAAGAAAGTATAGCATGTGCTCTTACGTAAATGAGGACTGGCAACATTCATTTCATCACTTGATTTATCAATATATTAATACAGTGTATTATTATGTAATAAAAATGCTAATTTCTTAAGTTAATGTAACATTAGCCTTTTTAACAAAATAGAATGAAGCATTAGTAGAGAATAATTAAAGTTGTTAAAGACCTAGATTTGGTGGTAAATTTACTAAGGCTTAATCCAGACATTATCACTTACAAACCATTCACTCTAGGGAGGTAGATTAATTTGTATGTATCCTAGTTTATTTAGTTGTTTAGCTGTATAATGGAGATAAAAATAGATCCTGGTCCATGGGGGTTTTATAAAAGAGTGTATATCTTTATCAAGTAATCAGTCAATAATTGTCAGCTTTTATATAATCATTAAAAACTAGAGGCCTGGTGCATAAAAATTCATGCATTAGAGCGGTGTCTCTCAGCCCAGCTTGCCCCCTCTCACAGTCTGGGAGCCTTCAGGGGCAGGAAACAACCCAGTGATGAGGGGAAGGCGATGTTACATTACACCTCTGCCAGCAGTACAAGCCTTGGCCAGCCCTTGTTACCTGAGCCTTGGGCAGCTCTGGGTGGCTGGGCAACCACCATCTGAGGCTGGCCTGTGCCTGGGGCTGGCCCTCAGTGGTGGGGGCGCTGAGGGGACTGGGAGACTCTGGAGGCAAGTGCACAGAGCAGCCGGGCTTGCCTGGGGTCAGGCCCAGCCATGTTTCATGCCTGCTGCCCTGGCAGGGCTGAGGGGACTGGATGCTTCTATCTTGTGGCTGGAAGCGCTCCGCCATCTTTGAGGGCAGGGCAGTCAATTAGCATATTCCCTCCTTTATGGCTGTGGGCGCTGCCATCTTTGCGATAGTATGAGTGTCAATTAGCATATTCCCTCTTTATTAGATAGGATAGTACTATTCTTAGAATAAGGCTTTTAAATATATTTTATTTTAAAGTAGTGCAATAACTTAACATGCATATTTTCTAAAATTATTTTTATGAAGCAGTTTCCAGTTAAATGAGAAAAACACCAACAAAAAGAAAATCAAATATCCTTGAGTTTTCAAGGCCTCTACATTCAATTTTCCATTGCCTTATCTGATCATCATAAATCCACTTAACTGATTACACTGCAGAGATAATTTTGTAATTATAAAGAAAATGCCAGGTAATAGATTAGAAAATATATCTCTTATAAATTTTTAGTGATTACTTTCATTTTTTTTTAATCCTAAACAGATGAGCACTCCAAAAGACTATTAAAAATCATTCAGTAGACTTTTTAAAGGTGTCCCCATGATGAATTCAAGACAAGTAGCCTTAGGTGAAACTCAGGTGAAACTCATATTTCACATTTGTTAATTGTGATTATTTTACTATGTTATTTATATCCACTGCTTTTCTCTCTCCTGTGGGAGAATTAAATAGCAATTTTACTCACTGGGGCAATTAAATCATTATTCACTTAATTTTAAATGAAATGTTCACATCAAAAAGGACTCTTCAGCCATTGTAGTGATCATACTTAGAATCTATATTGTTCTTGAAAAAAGGTTTCTTATTCTCTTTGGAATGCCATCATTATTACACTGTAATTTTCAGGTAAAAAACCACCATCAAGGCTCCCATTACAAATTAATTGTAAGTCCTGTTTTTATCATTATTTTTTTTTATTCTTCAATCTAGACTGATTGATGAGAATAACTCAAAATAGTGTCTCACTTTCAATCCCAGTAGTTTTCATTGATGCAGTACAAATCTGTTTCCTACATATGCAATTTATGTGTTATCCTGTATCCTACTATTTTTTTTTTTAATGTCTATGCTGGATGAATGACAGGAAGAATAATAATACCTTTTTAGTGAGACATGGTCACATTGTTGTGCTATTTTTTCATAATTTCCTTACTATATACTCTTCATAAATAAGTTATCTTTATAGTTGTAATGTTTGGATAGTGGTTGAGATAAAGTTATAGAAGGGGGGGCAAAAAATTAATACTAATTGCCTATATTTCTATTATTGTTCCACACACATTTTCTATTTATATCCTACTCTAAGTTTTTCACTTCATATTTTTCCTATTGTTTTAAAATCTATGAACTAGGAAAATTAAAATAACAACTTAAAAATCACTAAATGTGATGCCATAATGCTAATAAATCTATAAGAATAGTGATATTTTTGCATATTATTTGCCAATGAAACCGTTTAAATATTGTGTGACCAAGAAGAAAACTGAAAACACAATCTTATTCTCTTATTTTTATTTGCTTTTTTTAAAATTTGTATTTGAACAGAATTTCACTCTAGCTTTTTCAAAATATTTTAAATACTCAACAATGAAAATAGCAACATTCTATATTTTTCAATATAAATAACTATAGCAAATGAAAAGCACAATTTTCCTCTCTGATGAATCAGTTTTGATTACATTCTTTAGATCATTTTTTTCAGATATTTCTTTAAGATATCTTAGAAAGTTGTGTGTTTTTTATTGTTTTCTCATTACTAATGAAAGTTTAACCTGCCTGTAATTACTTGCTACGTTATATGTCCTACTTTCTGAATAATCATGTTATGTTTGCTTGAAATGATTCACTAGAGCATTTCTAAAAATAACCAAAGAAAATGTATTAATTTTCTTCTCATTATTTTAAAGCCTAGGTCTAGGAATTGATGTCATTAAATTTTAATATAGTTAACATTTACTAACAACTTTGTATAGTTGTCTCTTAAATCATACACTCTCATATAAAACATACATCCTACACATAAACTTAACTTGATCAGGTCACATAGTTGGTTTGCATTACATTTCAAACAGAAACACAAATACCCTGACTAAAACTCTAGTTATTTACCAGGACAATGTGCTTTCTATTCAGTTGTCCAACAAAACACAGACTTAGAATATGTAATAGCTCTATATATCTCCTCTAAATTATAAAAGCCACTTACTACTAACATGGTAATCAGCTCAGAGTTTCCACCGTACAGCTTTCATTGTGGTACTCTGTGTTATAAAACCCTAGAGTCTGGATTCTAATGTTACGCTTATATGAAATGAAACAAGAAGGTATTTATTTTTACAAAACTAACAATACAACACACTGCCTCTTAAACATTGCAAATGCTGATAGTTTTTAAGCCCCACACCAGTCACCCCTTCGTGGCCCACATCTGGGGATATTGAGAAAATAAGTTAAAGTGATCTTCCTTCTGGTTCTGGAGAGGAGTTCAAATCATACAAGCCCTGGCCTAAAACACAAAACCTAACTAAAGGCTCACCCCCTAACCATTTGCTCCACCTTACTCTCTCCAGCATCTTCAAGCCAATTTGTGAGTCTGCCCAATTCTTCACAGAAAGAATAACTCCTACTGATAGGAGTTATAAGCCATTTGATGGTATTTTTAGTGTACAAGTGGCATCACTCTTCATATCTAAATTACATTTTAGGAGGGGTTTAACTCCACCCTTTGTGGGCAATGGTAAGACATGTAGCAAGTGAAATGGTTGATCTATCATGTATCTTTAATTGTCCCAGGGTTTGGAAAAAAATCAGTAGACTCTATCACAAGGATTGTAAGCTCAGATTTCTAGGAGACACTAAAGTTTAGTAAGCAAGTGAGGTATATTAGAACAAACCTGATCATCTAAGAAATAATATCTATGTGTCTCTAGTGAATCGTCATCTTCCATGTATGAAGTTTAATGCTAGATTTTTTTTTCATGTTCTCTCTTTGACAGAAAATAAGAACATATAAAACACAATATCATCAACTAACTTAATTGGCATTTATATAACAATTCATTCAACAATAATAGAATACATGTTTTTAAGAGTGTCAATGAAGCTTTGGAAAAGATAAGACTATATGCTAGGCTTTAATAATAGTCAAAAGAGTTATTTAATTAACATCATATAGAGCATTTTTTCTGACCACAAAATGATTAAATTAAAAATCAATAAAAAAAGATGAGGAATATGTATGAATAGTTGGAAAATTATCAATACACTTTTAGAAATCTCATGGGTTAAAAAAATATTAAGAGGAAAATGAGAAAATAAAATATATCAAAATCAACTTAAATTTTATTGTTTTAGACATATGTTAGATATATTTTCTTCACAGAGAAAAGAATTCAAGTTATAAATTATATCTCCCCATAAAAAGGTACTTCTTCAAAAGTTGCTGTAGTCATATCATGTTATGATTAGAGAATTGCATAGAATAATTTAAAATCAGAATGACAACATAAACAGCTGCAGATAACTTTGGTGTTGCTACTGAGTAGCTTTCTGTGTTCCAATTTAAAAGGAAGGAATTATAGAATTAGTCATGAGAACAGGATTTATGAAATCTATCTGTAAGTGTTTTATGCTGAGCTTTAAGCCTGTCAAAGACAAGTATCATATGATCTCACTCACATGTGGAATCTAATGGACAAAATAAACTGATAAACAAAATGGATCCAGAAACATAGAAGCACAGAAGAGATTGGAATCTCAGAGAGAAGGGGTGATGAGTGGATGGGAAGAAATTAACCAAATAACTTACATTCATATATGCATAACCCAGTGTGCTGAAGGTGGGGGGCAGGTTAGAAGGGGTCAATAAGGAAAAAAAGGAGAACATTACTGATACTTTCAATAATAAAGATAAATAAATTTAAAAAAGAGCACCAACCAAGGAGGACAGAGCAAATATAGCATGGGCAGGCTCCTGCATCTGAAAACTCTTCAGCTCAGTTTTATAGTCAACTGAGTCCATCATCTGTCGTTAATACAATCCCTCTTCATCTCCAACCACAACAAAATACCTTTCTGCGGGGTTGCCTGTTGCATGCTCCACGGAATGTACGGTGCTTATGTGACCAGGTGTGCACCGCAGGAAGGAGTTAAGATGAAGCCATCAGATGATAACAATCGTGCCTTGATGAGTTCTTGTTATTTTAAGACACACCTGCTCCAAGTCAGCAGGATTTCTGAGGAAAATCAGAAATGTGTTGGATGTGTCCCAAGGCACATAAAAGATTGAATTCAATTCTGTGTAGCTGATGTTTAGAAATTTACAGCAGTGCTGACTTGGCTAAATGCCTTTCTTGCAAAATTCCAAAAGACACAGTATTGTATTTGTCAGAGAAAATTACAGTGCAGATCCCTCATTAAAAATGCATAACCTCCTCCCTGCCCTCACCCTTCCTTCCTCCTTCCTGACTAGGTGTGTTCAATTTGACCACAGGAGAAATGTGACAGGAAGATATACCGTTATCTCTACACAATCTCAGTGTTAATTGACGATCCTATATTATAAACCAGAAAGATTAAGAAACAAATTAGTGCAGATATAAAATAATTTGTGGGTTTATGTGCATACTGACACATATAAATATGTATACACAGAAAATCATTGAGTGGGCAAGTTAGATATATAAATTAAATATATAAACATATATATTATCATCACATTGTACTTTATCTCCACTGTTTATCTAATTTTCTCCAAAGAAGGTCCACTAGTTTTAGAATCAGAAAGGGGCAATAATGGTTTATTTGTATTTCTATAGGACGTGTCCTATAGAAAAATATAGAAATTAGAGACACAGTCCAACATTTATGTAGGAAATTTAAATAACACAATCCATTATCTATCATAATTTATTAATAATTAAATATTTGCTACAATATCCCATATTCTGCTTTACAATTTTCATCAGGGAAATAGTGACAACATGATCATTGTATATAAAATTTTGATATAAGCCAGAGCACTATGTTTATCCAAATATGGCCTGACCTCACGAGAAACTAGTTTACCAGATTCTAACCCCTTGAAGTATTGTCAGCATCCAACTAACCTGAGGAATGAGAAATATCCAATTCCAGCCAACTCAAGCCATTAGAGAAAAATCAAAACAAAACTAACAAACAACCACCACAACAAAAAACAACCAATGAGAAATCCTTGTGAAGTACACAATCCAGAGTATATATAGCTCAATAAAAGACAAAAAACTAATCATCAAACTATAGAATATTTTCCCCTCCACCAACACCTCATTACCACATTGTCTAAGGCCTATAAACAATAGTGTTGTTTTTTACCTCATACATTATGCTCGACTATCAAGAAAAATTTACAAGGTACAGAAAAAGTGGAAAACACAATTTGAAGAAAAAGATAAATCATCAAAACTAGACATGGCCAGGATACTGGAACAAGTATGATTAATGCACTATGGGTTCTAATGGATGAAAGCATGAGATAGATGGCAATGTAAGCAGAGAGATGGAAATCCTAAAAAAAGAACCCAAAAACTACTAGAGATCAAAACACTATAACAGAAATAAAGAATGCCTTTGATGGAATTATTAGTAGATTGACACAGCTGAAGAAAGAATCTCTGAGCTAGAGGATATATCAATAGAATCCAAAAGCAAAGAGAACAAAGACTGAACAAAAACAGAGCGAATATCCAAGGACTGTGGGACAACTATAAAAGGTATACCATACATTTAATGGGAAAATCAGAAAGAGATAGAGGAACAGAAGAAATATTTGAAGCGATAATGACTGAAAATACCCACAGATTAATGGCAGACACCAGAGCAGGAAGCTCAGAGAACAGCAAGCAGGATTGATACCAAAACCGAAAGTGGGTAGCAGGTTATGTTTTAATTTGAGATAGCCGAGAAGGTCCAAATGAGCTAGCTCAACCTCCCTCATCAACGTTCTCATCCAGTGGCAGCTCGATTGAGCAGTGAGAATATCTAAAGTAGCTTTAGAGCTCAGTTTAAAAAGTAACTTATGCTTTGACATTCATTTTATGGTAGAAAAGAACTGGAAAGCGTATCATGAACTACATTCTCCAAATTTATAGGAGAACTGATATTAGACCTACAGATCTCTTCTTATATAAATTCATATACTTTAAGATGCTTGTCTTAACTAATGACAAAATGGTTATGGCAATTCTAATATGATCATAGTATCACAAAAATTGAATATTCTTAGTAAAATAGCAAGAGGCAATGCAAATGGAACAAGCAGCCATTTAATAAGTATGGGTTGGTTTTAAGTAACACATTCCATGACATTTTTCAAATTATTTGATATTGCATTTGATGACTTTATCAGGGTGGCATTGATATGAAATATGATTTTACATTAATGCATATAAATACCTTTGATACTTTTATTTTGGAAGTCAAGCACTCTGTTGTAGAATAATGGATTTATAAATCAGAGCAGAGAGTTGATTTATTACTGTTTGTCTAATTTCACTAAAGAATTTTTCTTATTCACAATTGCAAAAACTAATTATTTTCGACATTTTCCCTGCAAAATTGTATCTGCTGGTGAAGATCTTTGCTTGGCATCGTTTATTCATTTAGTAACTCTTCCATGCCAATAAGATAGTTAGGCTAAGGAAAAGGCTAGTCAGGGCACAAAATTCCATGTGAGATAATCCCCATTATATTTATTAAATGAACCCTCCCTCCAATAATTTTAGTGTAATAATACATTGTAACTCGGATAGCTTTCCAAATGTTAGTCAAAATGGTATTAATTGTGGAGTGAAAATAAATATTTATAATTAAAGAATCTAGATCTTAATGATTTCTTAAATAGCATTTTAAAATATATTCTTACTAGAGACCTGGTGCATGAAATTCATGCACAGGTAGGATATCTAGGCCTCACTGGTGATCAGGGTCAGCTGGGGCCTTCTGGCTGCCAGC
Organism: Lasiurus borealis; assembly: GCA_004026805.1. Taxonomy (NCBI): domain Eukaryota; kingdom Metazoa; phylum Chordata; class Mammalia; order Chiroptera; family Vespertilionidae; genus Lasiurus; species Lasiurus borealis. The sequence continues at coordinate 5,821 of PVJN01040422.1, read as the reverse complement.
CAGGGCTTTCCTTCCAGCTGCCTGCTGCCAGCCAGTCCTCTCTTCCCTGGATGCTGTCTGCAGCCTGGGGCCTCCTTTCCCTGGGTGCCAGCTGGGGCTTTCCTTCATTCTGTGCCACCTCCTGGGGGTCAGTGCACATGAAAGGGAGTGATAGACCTCCCAGTTTCCCAGTTGAACTCCTGCAGGGACACTTTGCATATTACCCTTTTATATAGAGATGTAATTTGCAAACTTAGGAACATTTTTAAACAAATGACATTGGAGGACTTAATAAGAAAAATGTAATTAGATGAATAAAATTATAATATTAATTTAAGATTTAATAACATAAGTGAGGCTTGAAAATTTTACACACTATATCATTCACAGTCATATAGGGTCAAAATATCTGTAATATTCTTGTTCATGTTTATAAATGACTAAACATTCTCTAATCTTTAACTGAATATAATTAAATTCCATTATTACATGCTTTTAGAAATTATCAATTCTAATTTGTAAAATTAAAGGATCATCATTATGAAATTTTATGGATAGTCACACTTTGGTTAATTGTTACAACCAAAAGCTAATAATCAATGGTTAAGTCAAGTAAAACACAAATAATGATGTCAGGCAAGTCAATAATAGTTATATTTTGTATCATGACACTGTTATCATCATAATTAACTAGTTAATATTAATAAAGGAAAGAAAGCAAAGGGAAGTCAGACTTGTAAGCATGGTCACCAGGGCAGCTTCACCAGGAAGCTCCAGTGTCACACAGCATCGTCCCTCCAAGGGGATTAACATCCCCACCAACCCCATCCTGTACTGGATTGTTGCAGGGGAGGAGGGGAGATTTGCACATGTGCAGTAGAAGTCATGGAAACATGTCAGTCTAGCCTGGGGAACAATGATCTGACAGGCAGTAGATCCCATAGAAGTTCAGAAATCTTGGCAAGTTCATTGGATAGTTTGAAGAAGCTCCTAGATAAAATCATTAGCTAGGGCTCCCTTTCACTTGCTCTCTCTTGTTCCTTGACCCACACTCCCCTGTGCATTTGTGCGCGTGTTCTCTCTCCAAAGCCATGTGGCCTTCTCAGTCACATGACCCATGGCACTGCAGATTCCATACACAGGATGCTGGACTGGACTGGATTTTAATATGGAGCAGAAACTATAGGCAATGTCATCTATTGAGGCCCTACTGAAGACACAGTTGGACTTTTTCCATGGCAGGATGGAGGGAAATAGAACTCAGTGATTTATTTCCATCCAAATAAATATTAGTATCTTCCATGCAAGTCTCAGGAAATTCTTTTGTTCAAGACATCACAAGAACTCCACTTTCACTGATAACAATGGCAGTTAAAAATGATGCTAACAAATATAATTAAGGAAATATCTATTATATCTATAGTGCATAAAAATTAAAGCTACTTAAGTGAAAATAAAAATAAGTTCATTTACATATGTGTGAAAATTTAAAAAATTCATGTATGAAAACAAGTCACAACTGAATAAGTAATCATAATAACTAATATAATTTAACATGAACAGAGGGTGCGTTGTTTAGTCACCAGAGATTTTTTTGGTATTGAAGCAATGAATACGTCTTAATGTCTAAAATCAAAATAAATTCAGAAAGTTTACATGATATAGACAAATAATCTTTTGTAAAATTACAACTGCTGTAGAGAAATATTAGTTGTTAAAAATAACAATTATTTTGAAGAGAATAAAATTGAATATACAGCAATATATGCAGCATACTTGAAATCCATTTACAGTAGAAGCATAAATGTACTCTTGAAAATAATCTATTCTAAAATATTAATTCCCTTCTTCCGTTTTCCTTTATTAAGAAATTGAAAAGCCCAAATATTGTGAACTATATTAAAAATACCTACTTTTTCCAGAAGTTCCATTATGTATTAAGCACCATTCTGTAAGGTGTGTATATTTGACCTCATTTTAATTAACATGATATTGGTGAGGGGTTAACAAAATGCTGTTGGAGGGTAGGGGAGAAATCCAGTCTGCCACCTTTTTCTGTAGAGTTTTATTGGATCTCCACCCTGTCCATTAATTTGTATTGCCTATCACTGCTTTTACGCTGCCATGGCAGAATCCAGTAGTTGCAACTGACCATATGACAAGAAGACCCTAAAACATTTATTATCTGATCATTTGGCAACAAAAGGTTGGTGGCCAACGATGCAGTTAATAGGATTCTAATTTTCAATAAAACTGAACATCAGGATGGAATCCCTGGAGTCAGAGAGGAATCCCAGTTTTGATTGACTTCAGGTGATTATGTTTCTTATATTACACAACACAGAAGCTCAGGAAAAAAACAAAACAAAAAAACAAACCACACAAGGAATAGAGTGTAGATTTTTTATTAGCTGCTCACCCATAAATGTCTTGAGGTTTTATGTGACTGAAGCTCAAAAATAAGTTCATATAATCATATGCCGAGTTTATAGAGTAATAGAATCCAACCCGGAGGCTTTGGTATATACTAGTACGCTCATATGCTTTTCAGACAGTTTTTCCAATATATTTGATTCTCAGTTTTTTTTTCCTTCTCATTAGAACAAAAAGTACCCTTTTCCAATTAAAAGCTATTTCATTGACTCTACTTCAGTCCTCATTTCTTCTGATACTCCCAAATTTTTCCTCTGCTTCTAATCTCTTTTTTCACAGATATATGGGGATCAAGTTTTTTTTTTTGGGGGGGGAAATCAACTGTGTTCACCATGTCTATTTTTTTAATCTTTATTCAACTCACTGTGATCTGGCATTTATCTCATTCAATCCACCAAAGTGCTCATGGTCAAGATCAGTGAGGATACCCTTGCAGCTGAGATCATTAGGCACTTTTCAAATTTTACCTAATTTGACTATATTTTGCACAATCAGACACTCTACTGATATTGACATAGTTCATTCCCTTCTTTCAAGAAATTCCTCTACTTGCCTCACCCTACTTTTCAGGCTGCTGCCCTGTTCTCCTTGACATTATCTATTTTCTGTGCACACCTCAAAGGTTAGTGTTCTCCAAATTCCATAACAGAATCCGTCTTCTTATTCTGTGTAGTTTCCATCGTTAATCATGTAAAATATTTTACTTTTTATTGGTTTTTCGTGGCTTATCATATATTTAATTAATATCTATATAATTAATAAATGTATATTTTAGTCTATATTATCTCCTAAATTCCAGCATTACACTAGTACTAGAGCCCCCCTTGAAGGAAGATTCCTGCAAGAATATGGCTTCCTGCAGCCATCTCTGCTATCCCGCCTGCTCCCCTCCCTTCTCCACCAATCCACTTGCTTCTCCAAAGTTCGCTCCCTTCTGCAACACTTGGCTTCCTTCTATGCTGTCTTTACTCTTTGCTCTGTGCCTGGATATGCAAATTAACCACCATCTTGGTTGGGTTAATTTGCATATTTCTATTTTATTAGATAGGATATCTGATTGTATTTGCTATGTATTCACTTACTACCCCTAAGACATCTGAAAATTAACCTGTGCTAGTCTAATGAGATTAAAACCTCTGTGAAATGTATCTTCCTTTACCCCTTGTTCTGTGTTCTCCATTCACAGTAAATGGTATTTTACCCTACCTGGCTCAAAGCAGGCATATACTAGTATCTGGAGAATGCACAGTCAGGTTGTATAAAATTTTTATAGCAAACTATTAATTTAAATGATAAATATAGGCATCAAACAGAATGGCATGTTCATGATTGTTGACTGATGCTTTTGCTCTAAGGTAGATCAATATTTAAAACATCAAAATTCAAGTTTTTTGGGAGTATAAATTCATAGCTAACTTCATTTCTGGCCTTTATATTACTGCATGAAACAAAAGTGAGAATGAACATTTGCACAAAATAAGCAACTCAAATATCTAAGTAAAAGTATCTGTTAAATTGTTTCAGAGAGATGATTAAGTATTCTATAATTATTTTATTTCATATATTTCATAATAATGATACAGGAAATACACTTAATTAAAATAAATAATGCTTTAAGGAAGCATATATATGATAACCTTGTATATTATATTGTTATATATCTCTCTATAGGGAGGTATAGGTAGAAACATAAAAATAGAGATCATAATATATAACATATATATCCCTTTTTTTTTTAATTTAGAGCACTACCTACCAGAATAACTAATATTCACTTTTCATTCTGGCCAATTCACTTGAAAGAGTTAATTTGGGTATTCTTTTTTATTGTTTTTATTTTTTGAAGTAAGAGAATTTTGCAGAATTGTTTCATCACTGATATTCTGATAAGATCGTGGTGAAGATTTGTTTAAAATCTCAGATATTTAGAGGCTGGTATTGTCCAACACGAGATAGGCACTCAGACATCAGAGCCAATCCTTAAACAGTTAATATTTTAAATGGTGGAATGTAGATATGAATATGACAGAAAAATCATTTTATGGTAGAACTTACACGGTTTGAGTTGGCATAAAATATAAACAAAAATGTACAATTTCGGGAAGCGATAAAATATAGCAAAGTTGGACAGGGTGTCTTTGAGGGCCTTTGTTAGATGGGTGGAGCGGTGATGGCTTCTCTGAAAGGTGGACGTGGAGCTGAGCTCTAACGGAAAGCGGGGAGGAAGCCCCAGGCAGGTCTGGGAAGAAGCAGTCCTGCAGGAGCAGTGATGGCAAAGACCCTCAGGCAGGAGGACTGGACAGCGGGATGTAGTGGAGCAGAGTGGAGGCTGGGGATTTATGAGAACAGCAGTCTTCCACTGAAGATGTAGGCAGGAAACACAGCTCCGTGAGGAGTCTCACGTTTCTGCATGGCCAGGGTTCCTAGGCAAGGAGCACTGACATCCGGGTTCAAGTTGATTAAATAGCAACGGTGCAGATAGAGAGCTCCAAAAAGATAGCGTCTTATCTCTCATCAGAGTCCCATGCTTACTTTTCAGGAGGCTGGAGTTCTCTCCTCAGAGAGACTTTATTTGCAATGCAGAGGAAAATATCTCTACCTCTCTCTGGAGGAGGGACCAGTGTATCTGCTCCCAGTTTCATAATTTTGGGATCCCTCACTCATGGAGCAAACCTCATGGGAATGTACACGTAACTTCATATCTTCATATCATCCTCTGAGGGATTATTGCAGATGGCTGGAACTAAGGTACTCTGTGAGAAAATAATGGAAACCTCACGTTTCCTGCCTAAATAAATAAATAAATAAATATAAAGACAGAAAAACGTTGTACCTCTCTGATGGATATTAGATTTTTATTTCAGGTGTGAGATCGATGGTTATTTTGACCAAGATGGGAAATATGGAGATTTTGATATGAAGAAGAGAAATATACTTTGATTGTAATGCTGATGATAAGATGCCAAGACTATTGCAAGGAGAAGTCAATATTGGACTGTCACTTCTATTCCTGCCCATGTAGTTATTGGTCATACAGTAGTCTGATAATGTTCTTTAAAATCATAATTTAAGTTGTATTATTTTTCTTCTCTAACCTATCCCACAGCTTCCTTTCTCATGCTCCATAAAATCCAAAGTCCTTACCTCTTAAGATATCTTATAAAGTTCTTCATGAATTAGCCTGTCCCCACCACACCACCAATATCTCTTTGATCCCATTTTCCACTATGGTATGCCTCCAGCTGCTATCAACCACAATGGCCTCCTTGCTTTTCTTCTGGCTGATAATGTACACTCCTGTCTCAGAGCTCCTGCATACCTGTCTCTGTCTGGAAAGTTTTTAACTCAGACATTCCTGTGACTTTCTCCCTCACTGCATTCAGGTACATGTTCAAGGACTACCTCAGCA
>PVJN01040421.1:0-19278 GCA_004026805.1 Lasiurus borealis | reverse complement strand
CTTTGCATTGAGAGCTAAACATGTCCCGCTATCTAACGGGAACGGAAATGCCTGGGACTTGAGTGTGAGGATGGTGTCGGCGTGGCCGCGAGTGGTGTTTGCGTTAGTGTTGGCTGTAGCTATAGGCACCGGGGGGGCTTTGCATTCCTTCCGTGACCTCGATGCTGACCGTGCTTTGGGCCTGAGCATTCCCCTTGGCTCACCGCGCCGGACGGGAGTGGGGGGGTGTCTCGCAGCTGTTTGAGTCCGGGGCCGCCTTCCTGGGTTTGGTGGGTCACAGGGGTCTGAAAGCAGAGGGCGGGGGCATCCATTCTATAATCTTGGGCAAAATCCGTGTCTAGGGATATACAGGACTTTCATAAAGTGTTTTTAAATTATTTTTTAATACATTTTATTGATTTTTTTACAGAGAGGAAGGGAGAGGGATAGAGAGCTAGAAACATCGAGGAGAGAGAGAGAGACATCGATCAGCTGCTTCCTGCACACCCCCACTGGGGGTGTGCATGCCACCAAGGTACAGGCCCTGGACCGGAACCCAACCTGGGACCTTTCAGTCCGCAGGCCAATGCTCTATCCACTGAGCCACACCGGTTTCGGCTAAACTATATATTTTTAAAAATATGTTTTTTTTTTATTGATGTCAGAGAGGAAGGGAGAGGGAGAGAGGACTAGGGACATCCATGATGCGAGGGAGTCATGGATCGGCTGCCTCCTCCTGCAGGCCCCTCACCACTGGGGGTGGAGCCCACCACCCCGGGCGTGTGCCCTTGACCGGGAAGGGAACTGTGACCTCCTTGGTTTAACATAGGTCCGAGCTCCACCACTGGGCCACCCTGGCTGGGCCATAAAGTCTTTTTCGTGTCTCCGTTCCCTAGCAAAGCTCCCCCGCACCCCCCCGCCCGCCCCTCCCGAGTCTGACTCCTACCTCTGTCTATGGCTGCTGCCTTATGAAACATTTTCTCCTTCGAATCCCCGGCGGGTGGTTTTTATTTTTGTTTTGTTTTGTCTTTTTATTGGAAAATTCTGCCTCCCCGTCCTGCAGGTTGACATGTTTCCGTGTGATGCGGCCCCACCGGATCCCTCAGTAAGTTATTGAAATGTCAAACCCACCCACGGCCACCTTCCATCAGGGAGCCCCGCGACACCGAGCCCCCGAAACTAATATCCGGCCTGTCAGCGGTGACGGAAAACATCCTTTAGATTTAATATGTATTTAAATACGTTTTTATGGATTTCAGAGAGAGGAAGGGAGGGGGAGCGAGAGGTAGGAGCATCAGGGAGGACAGGGGATCGTGGATCGGCTGCATCCTGCACGCCCCCCCCCTCCCAACTCTCTACCAGGAGGATTCGAGCCCACCATCCGGGGCCTGTGCCCCAACGGGGAATCGAATTGTGATCTCTGGGTTCATGGGTTTGAGGCTCAACCATTGAGCCACGCTGGCCGAGCATATATATATTTTTAAATATATTTTATTGATTTTTCACAGAGAGGAAGGGAGAGGTATAGAAAGTCAGAAACATGGATGAGAGAAAGACATCGATCAGTCGCCTCCTGCACGCCCCACACTGGAGATGTGCCCACCACCAAGGTCCATGCCCTTGACTGGGAATCGAACCTGGGACCCTTCAGTCCGCAAGCCGATGGATGCTCCATCCACTGAGCCAAACTGGTCTCAGCCACATTTTTAATTAAAAAAAGGAAAAGAAAAAGCCGAAACTGGCGTGGCTCCGTGGATAGAGCGTCGGCCTGCAGACTGAAGGGTCCCAGGTTCAGTTCTGGTCAAGGGCATGTGTACCTGGGTGGCGAGCACATCCCCAGTGTGTGTACCTGGGTGGTGGGCACATCCCCAGTGGGGGGCATGCAGGAGGCAGCTGATGGATGTCTCTCTCTCTCATCCATGTTTCTAACTCTCCATCCCTCCTCTCCCTTCCTCTCTGTGAAAAAAAAATCAATAAAAATAAATATATATATTAAAAAAGAAGGAAGAAGAGAAAATGATACTTTCAACCAAAGTTTAGAAAAGCGGAAACACGACGTCGGCTGGAGGCCTGTGTGTGGGCGAGGCGTCGTGAGGGCTGAGAGCAGAGAGAGCCTCGGAGGGCTGAAAGCTCTCCTGCCAAACCCACGCCCGCTGCTCCCCAGCTCCCGCTCGCGCGCCGAGCCCACGCACGGCCGAGGCGCCGAGGGCAGGCGGTGTGAGTCATCCGAGCCCAAGGCAGCCGGCCTGGAATTGATTGGATTGCGTCCACCGGTTTCTAAATTGCCGGGCTGTGTCTTATTTATTTTTTCCAGCAGAATTGGTTCCCCAAGGCCGTCCGCCTGGGTAGACGCATCCCGGGCAGTTATCAAACCATGAGTCAGGCTGTGGGGGGGTGGGAGTGGGGAGGGGGGGGTCGGCTGATTACCCCTCTTGCCCATTTCCAGAACCACTGCCTGCAAATGGCTGCTGGTGGCGGGCCAGTGCGCACAGACAGGCTCTGGCGATCGGTGTCTGTGATAAACAGCTCTCTTCCGGGGGAAAGCGGGGCAGGGGTCTGCTTCTGAGCACCGAGGGCTGGGCAGCTGGTGTGTGTTTTTCACTTTTTTCCTTTAAATTAAAATCTTCATTGTTGAAAGTATCAGAAATGCCCCCTTCCGCCAGAATTGGTGTGGCTCAGTGGATAGAGCGTCGGCCTGCAGACTGAAGGGTCCCAGGTTCCATTCCGGTCAAGGTCATGTACCTTGGTTATAGGCACATCCCCAGTGGGGGGTGTGCACATTCCCAGTGAGGGGCGTGCAGGAGGCAGCTGATCGATGTCTCTCTCTCATGGGTGTTTCTAGCTCTCTGTCCCTCTCTGTAAAAAAAATCAATAAAATATATTTTTAAAAAAGAAAGAAATGCCCCCCCCCCCTTCCCTTCCTCCACTGTGGACCCCTTATAGCCCAACCCTGTCCCCCACCCCGGGCCTTCACCGCCCTATTTTGTCTGTGTCCAGGGGCGATGCATATCTGCACACACATTCTCTTCCCACCTACCCACCCCTGCCTCCCCTCTGAGATTCCACAGTCTGTCCCCTGCTTCTCTGTCTCTGGGTCTGTTCTGTTCATCGGTTTATTGTGGCTCATGAGATCCCGCACATCTGGGGTGGCTCAGCGGTTGAGCAAGGACCCCAGAAACCAGGAGGTCACTGGTTTGATGCTCCATCAGGGCACAGGCCTGGGTTGGGGGCTCCATCTCCAGAAAGGGGGGGCGGTGTGTGTGTGCAGGAGGCAGCCGATGGATGGTTCTCTCTCATCACCGAGGTGCCTAGCTCCCTGCCTCTCTCCCTTCCTCTCCGAAATCAATACAAATAGATTTTGGGAAAAAAAACCCTCGGAGGGGCCCGCAGTCGATCGGCGTCCCAAAGATCATTTCCCGCCTCCGACCTCCGACGGGCCGCGGGCTGTTTTAATATAGGCGGGCGGTTCGGACGGCATCGACCCGCTCAAACTTCGTTAACTCTGTGCGGTGCGCAATTCCAATGAGCCCGCGGCGATGCCCACCGCTCTCTCCGAGTCGCCCTCCGCGTCGGCCGAACGTAATCTGAAGTCCGTTGACGTAACCAGACGGGACCGGGCTTCCGAGAAAAGAGCTTTTTTGTTGTTGTTGTTGTTGTTATGTCCTGTCTCGTTCCCCGAGACATCCTCTACAAATACGATTACGGGGTGACTGTCCCGGGGGAGGCCGGCAAAGGTTGGACCCGAGGTGTGGTGAGGTCAGACCCTCGCCTCCTGTCGTTGGGAGAGGATCCAGGATCCCGCCTCTCTCAACCCCGCTGGTCCCCTTCACGGGTGATTGTCTGAAACCCCCTGTGTCTTATCAGACCTTTTCCCAGAGGCGCCGGCAGCAGCAGCTAAGGCCTGCCGCTGACACCCCCCGAACTCCATGTGCTTGTCCCCACTCATCACACGCATGCACACACACACACACACACACACACACGCACACGTGTCAGCAAGCGCATTGTCCGGGAGAGCGTGGGGCACGCCGTTGCTTGCAGGCCTTCCTCACTGCATTATTATTTTTTAATCACTCGAGGATAATTTTTTCTGTTGATTTTTTTTTTCAAGAGAGTGGACAGGAGAAGGAGAGACAGAGAGAAAAGCCCCCGACTGGAGCCCAGGTCCGGGAGCCTGCAACCAAGATACCTGGCCTTTTATTTTTTATCATTTTTTAAACTATTTTGTTGGTGTTTTTTTTTTTTTTTTTTTTTTTTTTTTTTTTTTTTTTTTTTTTTTTTTTTTTTTTTTTTTTTTTTTTTTTTTTTTTTTTTTTTTACAGAGAGGAAGGGAGAGGGACAGAGAGTTAGAAGCATCGATGAGAGAGACATCGATCAGCCACTTCCTGCACGCCCCACACTGGGATGTTCCAGCCACCAAGATACATGCCCTGGACTGGAACCGAACCCGGGACCCTTCAGTCCACAAGCCAATGCTCGATCCACTGAGCCAAACCAGTTTTGGCTTTTTTTAAAAAAATTTTTATTAACGTGTTACATGTGTACATATCTTCCCATTGCCTTCCTCCCCACTCCAGGCATACCCTCACCCCCCCCCCCAGTGTCTTGCATCCATTGGTTCTGCTTATGTGCATGCACACCAGTCCTTCAGTGGATCTCTTATCTCCCCCACTTCTCCCTAGCCTTCTCCATTGCAGGCTCACTCCCCGGCTCTGCTTGGGGCATGTGCGAGAGGCAACCAGTCCATGTGTCTCTTGTGGATGCTTCTCTCTCTCTCTCTCTCTCTCTCCCCCCCTTCCCTTCCACTCTCTCTAAAATGAATTAATGGAATGATATCCTTGGGGGGAAGGATTAACAACAACAGCAAAAACTGCAGCAGGCGCCTAGCTGGTGTTGCTCAGTGGATAGCGACAGTCTGGGTGATGCCTGACCAGATCGGAACCCGGGACACTTCCATCCACAGGCCGACGCTCTGTCCACTGAGCCGCACCGGCCAGGCCTCCTCACAGCTTCGTACGGGCCCGTGGTCAGGACCAGTCCCGGGTCTTAGTTTTCGGTTTGGGTGTGGCGGTTGCTGACTTTCTCATTCATTCCTTTTCCCTAAGTGATGACCCCACAAGTAGCCAGGACCCTCACCTCCACCGCCCCCGAGTCTCCAGGGCTCACCTTGGCAAGCCATTCTCTCCGCGTCCATGCACACGGTGCCCGGGTGTGGGACGGGGGCCAAGTTACAGTCGTCCACACGTGCCCCGTGTGTCTATTCTGGGACCCGCACGGCGCAGGGGCTGGCATGCCGCCGGCGGCGACGGGAGGGGCAGAAGCGATCGCAGAGGCACGCGCTGACGCTCGGGCACTCCCGGGTGTGCCGTGAGCTTCGCCGCCGCCTGCATTCCACGGCCCGGAGCAGAGCTGCGGGCACTCGGCGGGCGGGAGGGGGGGAATACCCTCGTGCACGAGGGGGAGGCATCAGTGGTACCATAACCAGCCCCCGCCGCCGCCGAGTGTGACAGGGACACGGGAAGAGGTGCCTCAGCTCGAGCAGCTTCCTGTTTTTTTAAAAATATATTTTATTGATTCTTTTTACAGAGAGGAAGGGAGAGGGATAGAGAGCTAGAAACATCGATGAGAAAGAGACATCCATCAGCTGCCTCCTGCACACCTCCCACTGGGGATGTGCCTGCAACCAAGGTACGTGCCCTTGACTGCAATCGAACCCGGGACTCTTCAGTCCGCAGGCAGGCGCTCTATCCACTGAGCCACACCGGTTTTGGCCACCCCCTTGTTTATATTGTTTTTCCCTAGAGGAAAGGGGGGGTCCCAGCCGATGTGGCTCCATTGTTGAGCTCCATTGTTGTCGACGACCTATGAACCAGAGGGTCACAATTTGATTCCCCATCGGGGCACAGGCCCGGGTTGCGGGCTCGGTCCCCAGTGTGGGGCACGCCGGAGGCAGCCGATCCATGATTCTCTCTTATTGATGTCTCTTTCTGTCTCTCTCCCTCCCTCTCTGAAATCAATAGAAATACATTTTTAAAAAAAAAGGGGGGGGGAGCCGAAACCGGTGTGCCTCAGTGGATAGAGCGTCGGCCTGCGGACTGAAGGGTCCCAGGTTCGATTCCGGTCGGGGGCATGTGTCCTGGTGGCGGGCACATTCCCAGTGGGAGGCGTGCAGGAGGCGGCTGATCGATGTCTGTCTCTCATCGGTGTTTCTAACTCTCTATCCCTCTCCCCTCCTCTCTGTAAAAAAAACAACAGAATATATTTTTTAAAAAGAAGAGGGGGAGACATGAGGCTGGGATACATGGAGAAGAAGATAAGAGCAGCTTATGGTCTTATTGCTAGAACCCAGGCATCCCACTGGCGTTTTTCTGGCCTGTTGTTATGGAGACAGAGCAAAACACGGCCGGATCTGTCCTCCCTGGGTACCACCTGTTTCCCCCCTGGCAGGCACGGTGGTCGCCGGCTTGGCAGTGGATTAAGCTGATCCCCGACGAAGGTACACGGAAACCCTCGGGCGAGGAGGAGTCATTAAAAATAAGTCGGAGCCGAAACCGGTTTGGCTCAGTCAGTGGATGGAGCGTCTCTGCCTGTGGACTGAAGGGTCCCAGGTTCGATTCCGGTCAAGGGCATGTATCCTGGTGGCGGGCACATCCCCAGTGGGGGGCGTGCAGGAGGCGGCTGATCGATGTCTCTCTCTCTCTCATCGATGTTTCTAACTCTCTGTCCCTCTCCCCTCCACTCTGTAAAAAAATCAATAAAATATATTAAAAAAAAATAAGTCGGAGATGGGGGGCATTCTGCACGGAGCCAGCTGAGGGGCCGGGGGGAGTAAGGCAGTGCTTGGACCTTTTGGGGGCACCAGGGCCCTCCCACCGCACCCCCCACCCCCATGTCCCATTCCTGCGTCTCCTCATCCCAGGCGCTCGTTCCTAGAAGCGCTTTCTGGCTCCTGGCTGGGGCTTCTGGCAAGGACATCTGGTGTGATTCATGCTTTTCAGAGCCAAAACGTGTGGACATGGGGCCAGGGTTTTGCTTTTTTTTTTTTTTTTTTTTTTTTTTAAAGCGGTTCTTTCAGCCCGAGCGGGTTTGGCTCCGTGGGTAAGCGCGTCGGCGGAAAGAGAGTCCCGGGTTCTATTCCGGTCCAGGGCACCTCCTACCTCGGCGGCAGGCTCCATGCCCACCCCTGGTCCAGAGTGAACAGCGAGAATGAGGCTGGGCCAGGGAGGGGGAGGGTAAAAGTGACACAGAGACGCACAGGACAAGAACAGCTGCCTGAGATCTATTTCAGTCCAGGAATGGAAAAATCCTCTGAGTGTTGACCAGGGATGAGGCTGGGGCTCTGGGAGTTAGTGGGGGGGGGGTCCTGGTTGACCAAATGGCCCGCACGGCAGCACCCCCCGACCGGCCGTGCTGATCTCAGAAACATGAGCCGGGCCCTCGCCAGCTGCCGTCCGCACCCCGGGACCAGCCCTGGGGCAGGTGTTTGGGATCGAAGGACGGGGAAGCCAGAGCCCCTCTCCCTGACGCTTGTGGGATAGGGTTGGAGTCTCTGTTGGACACTGCATCTGGGGCCCCGGCCAGTGTGGCTCAGTGGATAGAGCACTGGCCTGCGGATGGAAGGATCCCAGGTTCTATTCCCGGTCCAGGGCATGGACCTCGGTTGCGGGCTCACTCCCCGGGGCTCTGGTTGGGGCATGTGTGGGAGGCAACCAATCCATGTGTCTCTCTCTCTTGTGGATGCTTCTCTCTTTCTCTCTCTCTGTCTCTCCCCTTCCCTTCCACTCTCTCTAAAATGAATTAATGAAATGATATCCTTGCGGGAGGATTAACAACAACAACAGAAACTTCGCAGCAGGGGCCTAGCTGGTGTGGTTCAGTGGGTAGAGCACCGGCCTGCAGACAGAAGGTTCCCCGGGTTCCATTCCGGTCAAGGGCACCTGCCTGGGTTTTCGGGCTCAATCCTCAAGGGGCGTACAGGAGGCAGCCGATCCATGATTCCCTGTCATCTTTGAGGTTTCTGTCTCTGTCTCTCCGCCTCCCTTCCTCTCTGAAATCAATGAAAAACAAAACAAAACAAACCTGCATGGGGGAATATGCAGCGTCCAGAGGAAGTCTTAGCAGGTCGGACCCCTCAGGAAACAGAGGGGACACTGTCCAGCCGATTCTTTTCTGTCTCTCCAGCTTAGGGATGTAGGTCACCTGTGGGGACAGGAAGGAAAGGTTGTGTGTCTTTCTCTTAAAATATATATATATATATTCGGCTGAGACCGGTTTGGCACAGTGGATAGAGCGTCGGCTTGCAGACTGAAAGGTCCCAGGTTCGATTCCGGTCGGGGGCATGTACCTTGCTTGCGGGCACATCTCCACTGTGGGGCATGCAGGAGGCGGCTGATCGATGTCTTTCTCTCATAGATGTTTCTGACTTTCTATCTCCCTTCCTCTCTGTAAAAAAAATCAATAAAATATATTTTAAAAAATATTCGTATTGATTTCAGAGGAAGGGAGCAGGAGAGACAGAAAAATCAATGATGAGAGAGAACCATGGACCGGCTGCCTCCTGCATGCACCCCCACACGGGGGATCCAGCCCACAACCCGGGGCCTGTGCCCTGACGGGGATTCGAACCGTGACCTCCTGATTCATAGATTGATGATCAAGCTCGGAGGCACGCCGGCCGGGCTGTTGTTCGCCTTTCTGTTTCCTTCTCTGTCTCAGTTGGTCCCTGTCCGCATCCTCCTTCCCCCCAAAGCTCACGGTTCCTGGGGCATTGTTCTATGGCGCATCCCCTTATGGAGGTGGAGACATGGGTCCATAACCACTGTCTTGCTCTGTTCACCTGTGTCTTTGTTGACATAGGACCAGGGTGGTCCAGGGTTTGGGCTGGGGCTCTGCATGTCCAAGAGGTACCGTATTTTCCAGCGTCTAAGACGACTTTTTAACCCAGGAAAATCTTCTCAGAAGTCGGGGGTCGTCTTATACACCAGATGTCATCTTATAGGGCGAGTATTTTAACTGGAAAAGTTGGGGGTTGTCTTATACGCCCAATCGTTTTATACGCCGGAAAATACGGTATGTATCAAATGCACAAACTCCCTGATACTATGTCAGAGAGAGAGAGAGACAGACAGACACTGGTCAGTTGCCTCCTGTACTCACCCCAGCCGCAGATAAAACCCACACCTGGTATGTGCCCCGACTGGGAATCAAACCTGCAACCTTTGGTGTCTAGGACGATGCTCCAACCAACTGAGCCACACAGCAGCCAGGGTTCAATTATTTTAAATTCGAAAATTTTAGCATGGCTGGCGTAGAGTCAGTGTCCACCTAGAGACCAGGAGGTCACAGATCGATTCCTGGTCAGGGCACAGGCCCGGGTTGCGGGCTCCATTCCCAGTAGGGGGCTTGCAGGAGGCGGCCAATCCATGATTCTCTCTCATCCTGGATGTTTCCATCTCTCTCTCTCTCCCTCTCCGTCCTCTCTAAAATCAATACAAAGATATTTCAAAAAGATAAATGAAAAATTTTTACAAAGGCGTAGGAATACCCTATAGAAATAAGAAGGCACAGCCTGCCGATAGCCACATGATTGTTGAATGGGTACCGTTGTTCCGAGTAAAGAAACCGGAAAAAAACCCACACACCTGGCGCATTAGTTCATGTATATAAAGTCCCAAAGAGCGTGAACTCATCCACAGCGAAAGACAGCGCGCCAGTGGTTGCCTAGTGATGAAATTGGAGGCAGGAGGATGAGATGATCATGGGTCACTGAAACTGGGGACGAGTGTGATGAAAATGGTGTCCTGATTGTGGTAATTGTTTCACGATTACACGGACATGAATACGCATCAGAGCGTACATTTTAATGTGTGTGTGTGTGTTTTTTTAATTGATTTCAGAAAAGGCAAGGGACAGGGCGACAGAGTTAGAAACATCCGTGATGAGAGAGAATCATGGAGCGGCTGCCTCCTGCACGCCCCCTACTGGGGATGGAGCTCGAAACCCAGGCCTGTGCCCCGACCGGGAATCGAACTGTGATCTCCTGGTTCCTAGTTCGACGCTCAGCCGCCGCTAAGCCACACCAGCCAGGCAGACCGTTGAAAAAAATTTAAACATGGACTCCCTAGTCAATAACACGATTGAAGGGATCTCCGTTTTCTCAGAGGCGATCGATGATAATAAAAGAGACATATGCGAATCAGATCAGACGTCCTTCCTGCCGGAGAACCTTCTGGAAGAAGCCCGGGCTGCGAGGGCAGCCTGGGTGCCTTCAGCCGGGGGGGGGGGGGGAGGAAAAAGCCTACTCCTGCTCGCATCCCGTGCCTCGGGTCTCTAGTTCATCCCCGTGATGTAGCAGCAGAATAAGTAGGATGGATGCATAGAGACACATACATGGAACATCCATGTGCCACACTGTTAACCACTGGTGAATTCAGGTGATGGCTATTACAGAGGTTTGCTTTATTATCCTTTCACTCTCCTTTGTTTTCATTTCATTTCCTTTTATTTTATTTTATATTTTTTAATGATCATCTGAAGAAGGAGCATCCTCACTCTGGTCTTAGCTGCCCAGCCCCTGCTCGGTGTCGGCTGCTGCGTTAGTTACCATCCCGGTCACGCACCCTCCAGACTGAGCACATCGGAGGTGTTTTTGCAGAAAGATGGCCCTGCGGGGGAGACAGCGGGGAGGGAGAGGGCAGATGTCACGGAGCCCTGGAGAGGGCCGCCCGCCACCATCCCTCCACTTGGCTGGACTCTGACGCTGGTTGCAATCCCGGAGAGACGGTGTGGGTGGCGGAGAAATGAGCACGAAGCCGGAGAGGGGCCGAGCTCCTTCTCTCCGGCAGCTTCCCGCCCACGGGGAAGCTTATTATCCGTGATTGCCTGCCTGTCCTCCTTTCTCGCCGCCGCCATGGCGACGGGCGCGTACGTGACTCTGCCCCGACGTGCCCACTTTGCCCACCAGCCACCGGACACCTGCCCGCCTGCTGGGTCCCTGCCTCCCGGTCGCGTGTCTGAGCGGAGGTGGTCGCGTGTCTGAGCGAAGGCGCGTGTGAGGTTCAGGGCGTTGAGGAGAGCGGAGATGTCCTGCCCGGGCCAGGCTGATAACGGTTGGAAGGGATTTTAGGGGGGCTGAGGGGTGCAAACAACATCCTATGGTACTGAGGATGCTGTGACTCGGCCTCTGGCCTAGGGGCGCATTCAGGAAACGCGTAACCGGGATCCCTGGGTGGGAACCTTCTGCGATTCCCACCTACAGATGGACCCTAAGAACAGATCATGGATGGTAACAGCCCTCCGTGCAGAGACCAGAGCAGGCAGGTGTGAGCCGAGAGGGCCTTCGCCAAGAACACTGTGGTTTTTTTTTTTGTTTTTTTTTTTGGTAAATATGAAGATGTCTCTGAGAATAGTCACTTTTAAAAAAAAATACATTTTTTTATTGATTTCAGAGAGGAAGAGACAGAAACATCAATGATGAGAAAGACTCATCCATCAGCTGCCTCCCACACATCCCTTCCTGGGAATCGAGCCCACAATCCAGGGGCATGTGCCCTTGACAGGAAATCGAACCATGACCTCCTGGTTCCTAGGTCGAGGCTCAACCACTGAGTCACACCGGTTGGGTGAGAATTAATCCCTTTTTTGAAGGATGGAGGAGAAGGCCGGTGTCAAGCATCCTCAAAGAGGTTTGGGCGAGAGGGAGGGGCCAGGGTGCTTAGTGTATCCAGGAAGTCACCCCACCGTGCTGGGGGGAATTTTCTGGAAGGCCTGTGACACAGGGGTAGCACAGAGGATGTTCCTGGCGTCTGCGCCCCCTCCTGGTGCAGGGGACGCACGGGGAAGCAGCAGGTGTGGGAGCGCATCTCCCTGCCAGTGACCCCGTGCTGGCTGGTCCACCATTTAGCGGCCTCCACCAATGGCCAGCGGAGACGTCAGGCTGGGGTCTGAGACTTCCAGAGGCTCTTCAGACATGGGGGCACCCTAAGGTCAGAAGGCGGAAGCCTGGTGCAGGGGTAGAGCTTCAACCTATGAACCAGGAGGTCACAGTTGGATCCCCCATCAGAGATGTGGGCTCTCTCCCAGGGTGGGGCGAGCAGGAGGCAGCAGATCAGTGATGCTCTGCATCATTGATATTTCTCTCTCCCCCTCTCCCTTCCTCTCTGAAGTCAATAAAATACATTTAAATATGTATTTAAAATATATTTAAATATATATATATATTTTTAATTTTAAGGGTGAAAGGCTTGGAATGAATTGAGCTGTGGAGTGGGTGCTGGTTTTCTAGGTATTTAAATAGAGGAGGCTGGCCGAAACCGGTTTGGCTCAGTGGATAGAGCGTCGGCCTGCGGACTGAAAGGTCCCACATTCGATTCCGGTCAAGGGCACGTACCTTGGTGGCGGGCACGCCCCCAGTAGGGGGCGTGCAGGAGGCAGCCGGTCAATGTTTCTCTCTCACTGATATTTCTAGCTCTCTACCCCCCTCCCTTCCTCTCTGTAAAAAATCAATAAAATATGTATTTTTTAAAAAATAATAGTAATAAATAAAAAAAGCTCCTATTGGATGAAAGACCCATCCTTCTCCAGTAGGACCTTGTTTATAATAAATAAATAAATAGAAGTTGCTAAAGAGATAGCTAGATCAGAGGATTCTGAATCTTTGGAACTTCTGCGGAGATCTAAGAAATACCATCAGTGTTCCATCTCAGACACCGTTTCCCCGAGCTGTGCCTGACATTTTGGGGCCGGGCCAGCGTAGGTGCTGACTTGAGACACGTACATGTGGTGACGTGACCGCCCCAGCAAGTGTGGTTACCATCTCCATCACTCCCGTCATCCCGTCTTGTCGCGGGCGGTGGTGTTGTCGTTGCCGGGAGACCACGTACTAATCTACATTCTTAGCAGCAACTTTCAAGTGTTCGGTGGAGCCTCCCGCGCTGTAATCGCCGGGCTCTTCACACTTCTCCGCGACTCGTTCGGACACAGCTGGACGTTCCCCCGCCCTCCGTGGAGTCAGGCGGGAGAGGAAGGCACGAAACGTGGCCTTTGGCCTGATGGGACAAGCCCTCTGGTGGAGTCTCTGTCGGTCGGTGGAACGTCCCCGCCCAGGAGCCAGTAACGCTGTGGCTCCTCAGGGCGGATAGAGTTCGGGTCAAGTCCAAGGATAATTAGGTTTGGCATCAGCTCATCGAAAAGCCGAGAGTGTCTGTCTGTCACAGTCCGTCGTGTTTTCACGCACTCCCCTAGCTATCGTTATTTTAATTTAATTAATTTATTTATTTTTAAAAAATATATTTTATTGGCTTTTTAGAGATATATACTTTATTGATTTTTTACAGAGAGGAAGAGAGAGGGATAGAAAGCCAGATACATCAATGAGATAGAAACATCGATCAGCTGCCTCCTGCACACCCCACACTGGGGATGTGCCCGCAAGCAAGGTACATGCCCCTGACCGGAATCGAACCTGGGACCCTTCAGTCCGCAGGCCGACGCTCTATCCACGGAGCCAAACCGGTTCCGGCTTTATTGGCTTTTTAAAAATATATATTTTATTGACTTTTTACAGAGAGGAAGAGAGAGGGATAGAAAGCCAGATACATCAATGAGATAGAAACATCCATCAGCTGCCTCCTGCACGCCCCCCCCCCACCGGAGATGTGCCCGCCACCAAGGTCCATGCCCTTGACCGGAATCGAACCTGGGACCTTTTCAGTCCGCAGGCCGACGCTCTATCCACTGAGCCACACCGGTCTCGGCAGCTATCGTTATTTTAAACAGCGAGGAGGTTCCATCAGACGAGACGCTGAGCCCACACACCCACGCCGATCCCGAGACGGCCTGCCCCCTCTCCGCGGGATGCTTTTCTGTTCAGCTCTCCGTGTTCCCTGTAAAGAGGAGACAGTGGGAAGCCGGCGTGGATTAGATGCTCAGGTAGAAAAAGGGACTTTTTCAGGGAAAGAAGATGTCTAAATGGCATTCGTGAATAACTAACTGTCAAGGCTTCAGCCGTTCGGCGCCTGGTAACACGGATGGAGAGAGAAAAGTTACCGGCGTCTGACAACATGATTGTTCAGGGATCCTGTTAACACTTAGAGAGATTCTGCTCGCCTTTCATCCTCCCCCGGAGAGCCAATCTCTGCCTCCCCGTCGTGGTGAGGAAAAGGAGCCGTGGGCCTGGCAAATAACGGCCTGTGGCTGGTGTGTGTCTTTTCTGGTGGCCTCATGAACGTGGTCAGTGTTTCTCTATTTCCTGAAGTCCAGTTCTTTTCTAGAGTGTTCTGGTGGCAGAACATGTGGTAAAAGGGGCATTTGTGTGTCCCGCTGAGACAAGAGAATTAAAACTCTGGCCAGCATCTATCTATCTATCTATCTATCTATCTATCTATCTCTCTCTCTCTCTCTCTCTCTCTCTCTTATCTATCTATATCTCTCATCTATCTATCTATCTATCTACATATCTCTTATCTATCTATATCTATCTCTCATCTATCTATCTATCTATCTATCTATCTATCTATCTATCTATCTACCTACCTACCTACCTAGCTGTCTGTCTGTCTCTCATCTATCTCTCATCTATCTACCTATCTCTCATCTATTTATCTCTCATCTATTTATCTATATCTATCTCTCATCTGTCTCATCTATCTGTCATCTATCTATCTATCTACCTATCATCTATCTATCCATCTGTCTACCTATCTACCATTCTATCCATCTGTCTACCTATCTACCATCTGTCTGTCTCTCATCTATCTACCTGTCTCTCATCTATTTATCTCTCATCTATTTATCTATATCTCTCATCTGTCTCATCTATCTGTCTGTCATCTATCTCCTATCTATCTATCTATCTACCTACCTATCATCCATCTATCCATCTGTCTACCTATGTACCATTCTATCCGTCTACCTATCTACCATCTGTCTGTCTATCTATCTATCTATCATCTATCTATAATCTCTCTCTCTCTCTCTCTCTCTCTGTCTCTCTCATTTATCTATCCATCCCTTTCTTTCTTTTAAAATATGTTAAAATATGTGGCTCAGTGGTTGGGCATTGACCTATGAAATAAGAGGTCACTGTTCGATTCCTGGTCAGGACATATGCCCGGGTTGTGGGCTCAATCCCCAGTTAGGGGGCGTGCAGGAGGCAGCCGATCCATGATTCTCTCCCATCATTGATGCCTCTCTCTCTCTTTCTCCCCTCTCTCTCTCTCTCTCCTCCCTTCCTCTCTGAAAAAAAAATCAATAAAAATATATTTCAAAAATATGTTTTTATTCACTTCAGAGAGAGTTCTCTTGCCCAGCACTTACGTGCTGGTCTGCTCTCAACACTTCTGACTCCATCTCACCCCGGGTGTTATGGTTTGGAATGAGCTGTGGTTTGGAAGATTGCAGAGATGGAGTGAAGAAGCCACCCAGAGTTATATGAACGGCCCCTCCTCAATATCGTCAGTGAACCCCCACCAGGAGTTCCACAGGAGACTGTGCAGAGGTCAAGGGCAGACTTCACAGAGTGTGATACAGAGGAGAGTGCCCCGGCCGGTATGGATCAGTGGCTAGAGCGTCAGCCGTGCTGACTGCAGGGTCCTGGGTTCAATTCCCCATCAGGACACAGGCCTGGGTTGTGGACTGGATTGTATGCAGGAGGCAGCTGATCCATGATTCTCTCCCATCATGGATGTTTCTCTGTCTCTCTTTCTCCCTTCCTCTCTGAGATCAATAAAAAGAAAATAGATTTAGCCGAGACCGGTTTGGCTCAGTGGATAGAGTGTCGGCCTGCGCACTGAAAGGTCCCGGGTTTGATTCCGGTCAGGGGCATGTACCTTGCTTGCAGGCACATCTCCAGTGTGGGGAGTGCAGGAAGCGGCTGATCAATGTCTCTCTCTCATCGATGTTTCTGACTTTCTATCCCTCTCCCTTCCTCTCTGTGAAAAATCAATAAAATATATTAAAAAATAAAAATAAAGATACACTCGAGTCCGGCTGGTGTGGCTCAGAGGATGAGCGTCTGTCTACCTATGAACCGGGAGGTCATGGTTTGATTCCCAGTGGTCAGGGCACGTGTCTGGGTGGCGGGTTTGATCCCCAGTAAGAGACATGCAGGAGGCAGCTGATCAATGAGTCTCTCTCATCATTGATGTTTCTATCTCTCCCTCTCCCTCTGTGAAATTAATAAAAATATTTAAAAAAAAGAAGAAAAGAAAATAAATTTAGCTGAAACGGGTGTGGCTCAGTGGATAGAGCCTCGGCCTGTGGACTGAAAGATCCCCGGTTCGATTCTGGTCGAGGGCATGTACCTGGGTGGCGGGCACATTCCCAGTAAGGGGTGTGCAGGAGGCAGCTGATCAACGTCTCTCTCTCTCTCATCCATGTTTCTAACTCTCTTTCCCTCTCTCTCCTCTTCTCTGTAAAAGAATCAATAAAAATATATATAAAAAATAGATTTTAAAAAACACACCATAAGATGAGCCATCCGGGCTGCAGACATGTGAGCCGTGTGCACCGTCAGCTACATTCTTCCCTTCGGGCTCCTAATCCCCAGGGCCCAGCCCCAGCCCCGCGGGGCGGGAACGTGACACCCGGCCCGGGCTCCGCATACATACCGGGCGGAGCATGTGCGCGTGCTTGAGATGGCTATCTCCTGAGGACCGCGCTGCCCGGGCCGGTCCCGCCGCTCCCCGCCCGCAGCAGGTAGCTCAGGGAGTCACGGGGTGCCAGGGGCCCCTCCTCTCTCTGGAATTCCGATGGCACCTGTTAGTCCTGGCTGGAACCCCGTGACCAGCGAGCGGACCCTGGGGGGCTGGTGCCCGCAGTTTGGTTCGGTGAAAACCCCTCCAAGAAAACCCCTCCTCTTGTCCATACAGCCTCCACTCGCTGTACTGTTTGCCCTTTTTATGTCTTTTTTTTCCTAAATATATTTTTTTAAATATATTTTGTTGATTTTTTTACAGAGAGGAAGGGAGATAGAAAACCAGAAACATCTACGTGAGAGAGAGAGACATCGATCAGCTGCCTCCTGCACACCCCACGACTAAGGATGTACTCGCAACCAAGGTCCATGCCCCCAGACCAGAATTGAACCTGGGACCTTTCAGTCCACACACAGGTTGATGCTCTATCCACTGAGCCAAACCGGTCTTGGCTAAATATGTTTTTATTGATGTCAGAGAGAGGAAGGGGAGAGGGAGAGAGGGAGAGACACATCCACGATGAGAGAGAATCGTGGGTCGGCCGCCTCCTGCACGCCCCACCCTGGGGGATCCAGCCCACCACCCGGGCATTTGCTCTGGGAATCGAACCCTGACCTCCTGGTTCCTGGGTTGATGCCCAACCATTGAGCCACACCAGCGAGGGCCATGTCAATTCTTTGCTGTTGACATTATGGCAGCGGGGTCTGCCGCGTCCCTTCCCTTTTCCCGCTCTCCCCGGCCCCTCAGAGCCTTCACCACCCTGATGCCCGTGTCCAGGAGCTACCAGGGGTCTCCAGCTCCGTGTGCAGGGCAGAGCTGGATCTGGCTCCCCCTGCTCTCGTCTCCATGGTAACCGTGCCTGTGCTCAGGGCCTCATGCAGGGACGTCCAGGAGGAAGGAGAGGGGCCGGGTTCTGCCGTCCGTGGCTCTGCTCTCCCTACCTGACCGCCTTACCCGCCTCCATGGGGACAGACACTTCCTGTCCATACGAATGCCCGGGCCACACCGAGTTCTAAGCCGTTTTATCGCCCCGAGCCGGCGAGGCTTGATTGACTGTGTTACCAAGCGAGGCCCGATATCAGTGGGGCTTAGGAGAACAGGACAGTGAAAATCCCCCGGCAGCAATTCGAAGACACGGATGGAAAAGCAGAGAAAGCAGCTCCGTTGGTTGGAGCCGCGGTCGGCAAACTGCGGCTTGCGAGCCGCCGTCTGCCGCGCTGTTGACTAATGGGTTTGCCGACCGCCGCTGTAAGGCATTGCCCTTAGCCAGAAGCTTTGACTTCAGGTTAAAGACATCAGTGCGTCATTCAAATATTTTTTCAGGTGTTTTTTTTTTCCCCTAGGGCAGTGGTTGGCAAACTCATTAGTCAACAGAGTGGTAAACCGTGACTCACAGCCAGTTTGCCGACCCATGGGTTGGAGCATCGTCCCAAAACACCAGGGTTGCGGGTTCGATTCCCAGGCAGGGCCCATAAAAGAACCAAGCAGTGAATGCAAAATTAAGGAGAGCAACAAACCGATGCTTCCCTGTCTCTCTTACCTCCTCCCTCCCTCTCTCTAAAATCAGTAAATAAAAAAAGAAAAAATGGAAAGAGCCCATCCAGTGTGGCTCTGTGGTTGCATGTCAGTCCACGACCCCACAAGTCACTGGTTCGATTCCTGGTCAGGGCATGTGCCTGGGTTATGAGCTCCATCCCCATTGGGGGCACGTGCGGGAGGCAGCTGATGGATGTTTCTCTCTCCTCAGTGTTTTTTCTCTCTCTCCCTCTCTCTCTTCCTCGCTTTCTAGTACCATTTTAAAAAATATATATTTTATTTATTTTTTTACAGAGAGGAAGGAGAGAGATAGGAAATCAGAAACATCGATGAGAGAGAGACATCGATCAGCCGCCTCCTGCACGCCCCACAGTGGAGATGTGCTCGCAAGCAAGGTACATGCCCTTGACCGGACTCAAACCTGGGACCTTTCAGTCCGCAGGCCGACGCTCTATCCACTGAGCCACACCGGTCTTGGGTCTTCCTCACTTTCTAAAAATTCAATTGAAAAAATATCCTTGGGTGAGGATTGGGGGGGGGGGGGGCGGAATAAAAAGATCTGTATTTTTTTGACGTCTTCCTGTGAGAGCAGCCATCGGGATGATCTCAGCTTTTCCCTGTCTGCCCCTCTGTGTTCCTTCCGTGTGTAACTGGGAGCGATGAGGAAATGACTCTGGAGCGGCCCTCGATGTGGGGGAGTTAAAGGAGAGACCCTAATATCTCACCGCTTCCTGCATTAAAGGGAGGCAGCCGCCACGGCCCCAGCAGGTGTGCGTGCGTGTGTGCGTGTGTGTGTGTGTGCGCACGCATGTGTGTGTGTGTGTGTGTGCGCAAGGATTCCGTGGACGGAGTGGAGAGCAGCGGGTTAAAGCCAGGAACAACTGTGCCCGGGGAAACCGGACACGGAAAGCTGAGACCTCCAGCCAGCCCGCCCTGCCCCCCCCCAGCCCGGCTCTGATCGCCTAATCCCCCTCTGCGAGCAGGCTGCCAGGGAGCTGAGGTCACCCGCCCGGCGGAATGGGCTCTGCCAGGGGCGCCCCTGAGAGACGCCTCATCCCCCCCCCCCCCG